>JAANSP010003109.1:0-11778 GCA_036850745.1 Homidia socia
CACAATTAGTGGAGTGACAGAATAATAAGTTCGAAACACGACTTGTTGCCGAATAAAATGTATGTTGAATTTTCAAACGCTTTTACTGTCAATTATTGTAAACTATTGACTACTTTCCAGTTAAAGTTTCAGAAATCCAAGTAGGAATCTCAATCAAAACTAAACATTTTTTTGCTCGGTTTTGGATTGTCTGCTTGTTGTGGCTGAACTACAAACTTTCCTCTCAATTTGCTAGGTAACGGTTTGAAAATTTTTACATTTTCAAGGCGTCTTCCTCATGTCTATTCCCAATTCCTTTTGCATTCGCACCTTCTCCAGCCGGCCAGCCAAGACGATTTTCACTCACTATTTAGTTTGAAACGCGGCTTAAATATTGACTTTACATTGAAGTATTTAAAAAATATGGATAGTGGTAATGATGATGATTATTCAATTCTAAAAGAAGCATTTGTCAGGTACGCACTAATTCGCATCATGCCACATTTTACCGGACATGAAGTAATGATGCTAATTAACTGAGGATTTTGTAAAATTTAAAAGCGAGGTAGCAGCAGGGGAATTACGAGCACAACGATGTTTACGCGTTTTACGCCACCAAGAAAGCCGCGTTTCCACAATGGCAGATGTAATTTGCAAAAACAAAAATAATATCAACTATATATTTCCAAGTTCCAAGTAAAATTAGGCATATAACTCTGTGGAATTGTTATATTCGATATTTTTAGGAGCTGTGTGGGAAATCAAATGCGTTGCAACAATTGCAAGAAAGTCACTCCAATCTCATGGAAGTCCATCGCTACCAAGAGGAAGTTCAGGAACTGCAAAGGCAGTTGATAAAGCTGCAGGAGATTCAATATTTGAAGGAAGTTAGCCAACTGAAAATGGATGGGAATGACAATGACGAGAAGTCCACAAGCCACGACGAAACTTTCCAAAAGAATGAGTTGAATGACAGCAAATTCAATTCGCCAGAATTTTCCACAAGAGGAAGCAGTAGTAACAGCAATGGCATTATTACAAGCAACGCGAGCAGGAGGAATGACAGGAGTGCAACTGACAATGCAATTTTGGTGAGAAAGGAAAGTCAGAGAATGAAATTTCGTCTGTGGGAAAGTGGGTTAGGAACTATTGGAAAGCTGTTACAACATGCTCCTGATTCCGATGGAACAAATTCCAGGCACAACTTTAATAAAGGATTTGCAGAAACTGGATGCAAATCAAACAAATCTTTCACTCAGCACACAATTAGAGCACATGAAAATGAAGAAAATTCAAACACTGGCAAAACTTCAACTTTTGATGATGATGATGTATTTCTGATTTTTAAAACAATATTTTTTTTAATAAATAATACAATTAGTACATTGATTATGGATTCCAAACGTAATTGTTACATCATACATATATGTTTGATTGCTTTAGGAGAAAATTTCCATTTTGAAGGAAACATTGAGTTCACATAGGCAGTTAGTACATGATAATATATAATATGCATATATTTACGTTAAAAAATCTATCAAGTATTTTGAACAGTTTCTTAAAATAACGCAATTTGTAATTAGATCCATTCAAGATTTATCGGTAGAAGTGATTCAACTGAGAAAGGAAAAGTCAGAACTAATATCCTACGTAAAAAGCATGTTTGAATGGAGGGATCAAGTGGAAAATTTATTGGCTGCGCCTAGCGAGCAGGAAAAAAATGCAAGCAAAGAAATAAACGTGATCCTGCCATTCTCCGGAAAGGGCCATAATGGCAAATACTGCTCATATGATGAAACCAAAAATAAGCATGTCCGATTAAATTTGATGGCCGACTCAACCACAAATACCAACGTTAGTAGCAAAAATAGTGGAAGTGGCATTGACGAAGAATTGAAGGAATACTACTGTGAAGAGAAAACAGACACTAAAATGAAAGAGAGGTCACGTCGCCTGTGGGACACCGCATGCAGATATTTTACTCCGCAGCAAGCGCATTTCATTTTGACTGCTCCTCCGACTTCCGACCAGGAATATGATTCATCATCAGTCGTGGATGACAATTGACAAATTCAATCCCTGTGAGTTTACTTTGATTTAAGTTAAGTGTATCATAATTTTTAACATGGTATTTAGTTTATTATTAGCTGTATTTCATTGTATTCAAATCATAACTTCAGAATAAAAACTAAATCTTTCAAACTGATATCTTCTTCCAGCTTTAAAAAAATCCACATTTGGCTAACATAATTTATGATCTTCATATGAAGTTGGTTGAAACGTGTGCAGTGTTTGCAGTGTGTCCACTCTACTCGTATGAAAATTATACATACAAATCTAAGTTGTGCAGTGCATAATGATGATGATCTCTCCTCTCATACCCATTCATGACTCACGGATATTATCAGTTGCTGTGGTTGGTTGGTTGATATGTGTGTGCTTTAAATTGAACTGCTTTGTGTCTGGCTCCACATTGTGCATCAAAAATATGACAACGGATAAAAAAAGTTGAAAGCATGCCTACATGAAGGCAACATATAGCCCTACACAAGCAATGGTTTCTCTTCACACGAAACAAAAACAGATCATTTTCACAACAACAATCCTGTGACAGTATTCCTGTCCTGTTCAGTCGTGTTTTTATCCATATAAATATAAGACACACAGCAAAATACTGGTAAAATGGCAAGCGAAAGAACATTAATTAATTTACGGGGCTATTGCCTTTACTGCCTTAAGAAAATAAGCAATGAAGGTGATAGTAACAACAGCCAGTCCCCAGCTAGTACTCCTGTACCCCCAAGTCCTCTCTCCACTCCATTAAGAACTCGCTGTCATAATGTCCACAGTCTGCCTCCAGAGGAAAGATTGGCTCCTTTTGTGTCCTTGTGTCGTTATATGGATGTGGAACTTCCAGACTGTTATGCGTTTGGGGATGGCTCGGAAACGGGCGTGTTGTATCCTCCTCTTTGCACCAAATGCCATGAACTTTCGGCGAGACTTTGCGTACTCCAAGATGAGCTCCAATATATTCAGACAAGGATTCGTAATACAGTTGAACGGATTCACAAAAGAGTTGCGACTACTTGTGATCAGAGAGGAGCTTTAAAACGGGAAGAGTTTAACAAGGATTTTAGAAGGAAATCCAAGGGATCCTTGTCAAGAGGAAGAGGGGAAAATATTAGAGATGAAGAAAGTGACTGATTTGCTAAAAGTATTTCAGATGAAAGTTATTGAAAAGAGTAAGTTAATAGCGTTTCGCCAAGAAAGTCAGTTATTTTCACGTAATAACAACAACAGTATCAATAAATAAATTTTTTACCACATTTGCTTTTCAGACCACGAAAATCGAGAGAGAAAGATGGCGAATGGCTTTTCAGGTTATCGCAACTCCATTCCACCGATGCATTTAACCTTTATTGCAAATGACGATAATAAAAGGGATCTGGAAAATGAGGAAAACAAGCAGCCACCAGCATCTGAAACGGAAGAGGTATCCAGCTATCGCAACTCCATTCCACCGATGCATTTAACCTTTATTGCAAATGACGATAATAAAAGGGATCTGGAAAATGAGGAAAACAAGCAGCCACCAGCATCTGAAACGGAAGAGGTATCCATGTCAAGAGAGGACACCACCTTCCAGGAATATCTTCCACTTGAGGAAACATTACGCTGTTCCCAACCCGAAAATAATAAACACGTCACTGCACAGAATGTTGAGGTTGAAAATTTACAAGTGAAAATAGATACACATAAGCCATACCCTGAAATATCAACAATTTGCTGCTCATATCAAAATGAAGAAAATCTTTTACTGGGTGAAAATCAAGAGGAGGAAGCTAGCAAAAGCGACCTTGATGACTATCACCTGAAGACCACTCTAGTTGTTGGTGTCACAACGCGATCAAAACTTAAAGAAAAAATAAGCCTTCCAGATAAACACAAAAAGACGTGTGAACGAGGTCAAAAAAATCGTTTAAATGATGAGAGAGTCATTAAAAGACGATGTACAAGGAACCAGCAAATAAGAGACGAAAAATAATATCTCCCAGATTGAAATTTTAATCATTGTTTAGAAACGTTAATACAATTTAATATTATTATATCTGTACTTGAATTTTATTTTTATTGTGCTCAGTCAGACTATTAAATAAAATTAGCTTAAACCTTCTTGTACAGTGTTTTTGTTCCTAATTAAACATGGAGAAATGTTAAGTCTGGGTTGGAACATGCTTTTCAAACGTACTCACCTAAGAGTGTAGTGTTTTAGCTGTGTAATACACGACTGCAATTGTAGAATGCATTATAATTATCGCGCTTTCAGTAAAAATGTCAACCTACAATAACGACAAATGTATTATTAAAAAGATGGGCAGTTTATGAGTTTTGTATGGTGCCATAAGATGAAAAGTAATAATATAGCATGCGTAAATGGGAATGGTTTGGAGTACACCCTAGTCCTTGGAGCTACAGGAAGCGGAAATTTAAAAACTTCAAAGAATAACAACAGTTCGCCTTCTCAGGATCGGAGCTGATGGTGTTGATGAAGGAGAAATGCATCCATTTCCTGATCATTTTGTAATTTGTCACATCAGTCTTATTTTATTGATGCCATCATTTTTTTCTTCTTTTTTCCAATTAAATGACATACACATACTTTGTCATATTTTCTTTTTCGTAATATATATATTATAGACTTTGTTTTTATAATTTTTGTCTTTCCTTCAAAACTAACAATGTTACTATTTTATAATTTGTAGTTTCATTAAATTGTCAGTTATTCCTCCAGTAGTACAGCTATAATCCTTTCGTATAGTCATGATGAATACATTGCTATTTTAGTAGTACATACATTGTATTTCTTAGTTTACTTGTTACAGTTACATTCAAAGTAGTGTGACGTGTGTAGTATGATATCATTTTTGTTTCTTGTTTGTAGAACGCGTATAATTTAGCATAAGAGCTACTTGAATATTATTATAGCATTTTTTCTTAATTAAACATTTTTATTATTAGATTCTTGCTGCACTATTTTTATAGTTAACTATTGGTTCACTACTACATCTCACCGAATATCCCCTGAAGGATTCCCTCTTCTGAACTATGTATTTATTTTCCTCTACCTTTACAATATTCAATATATTATTACTATTTGAAGTTTGAAACCTTGAAGTTGAAATCAACCTTTACAGCACATCAATGGTCAGTTCTTAATTTTAAACCCTTATGCCATCATTCGTCAAATACAATCTTTTGCGATTTCGTTTAAAATCCATAAATGCAACCCCTTTCACATTAATTCAGCATTTATTTAAAAATTGATTTATATGGCTCACAAGATGGCATTTAGAAATGTCCAGAACTTAATTACCTGCGAATTACAAATTACAATTCACCCCCAAAAATAAAACGTAATATACAAAAAGAATTGAAAACCAACGGAATAAAAATTTAAATATTAGCAAATAGCACGCTTTGTGCATAATATGCAATACGTACAACTGTACAAGTAGTACAGATTATTCTACGTTATAAAAGTACACCATTGAAAGTAAGAGATTTTAACAGTAAAACGGTTTTCCCTTCCACCACCAAAAATTATTTAAAATCATAAATTGAGTCAATGTCATTGTGTAATATACTGTCTAGGAATCCGTTTAATAGTCGATAGTAGATTTTTACTTTATTCACTTATTGAATTTTGGATTTTTGTTCGGCCTACACATTTGACATTTGGAGTTCAAATTTTGAACACTTAAAGTTACTTTTTTTAGTATTTTGCATGACAGCTAGAATTACAAATTCATATTCCTCACTCATTTTAGTACATTAAAACTTGCTAAAATTAGTACATGAAGTGACGTACGAGATTTCCAATATTAAAGATTCATGATGATGAGTTATGGTTAGCTAATTTTTAAACTTAGATTAATAATAATTACTCCCTTTTGTTAGTTGATGTGTTGGGATATACACACCTCTAGATTTAATAAGCTTGTTTGTTTCTAATCAATCATCTCTTGTTACAAATTGGTTTTGTGTATCGTATCAGCTTTACGTGGCCATACTCTACATACATCTAATAAGACTATCGACTTGATCGATTCATTTTGGACTACCTTTACAGTGAACCTTGTCCATCAGCACTGGACGCCAACCATTTTAGACGACACGTACCAAACGCTCTACCAAATTCAAACATTCCGCTAATAGAAGAATAACGAGTACTTTGTCATAAATATTAGCTAGTACGCACGTTAGTTCATTCTTGATATCATTCATTCGTTCGTCAAATAAACGGATTAAAATATTGTTGCTTTTTTTGAAAAATACAGTTTTGATACAATATATGTAACAATAATTTTCAGTTAGTTTCGGGAAAAATAAACATAATACTTTTCTGAACATGTATTATATGTATATAATCTTTTGAAGATGCTTTGAATAATTAGTGAGATTTGCTAACATTGAAATAGATTTACCCGATGCATATACCTACCTATAAATTTAACTGGAATATATTTCTCTATATATTTGTTCTAGTTTTTTTTATTAATCATCAGAAAAGTCAGAATCCGATTCAGCAGAAAAATAAACATAATACTTTTCTGAACATGTATTATATGTATATAATCTTTTGAAGATGCTTTGAATAATTAGTGAGATTTGCTAACATTGAAATAGACTTACCCAATGCATATACCTATACATTTAATTGGAATATATTTCTCTATATATTTGTTCTAGTTTTTTTTTATTAATCATCAGAAAAGTCAGAATCCGATTCAGCTTTACCAGGCATTGGTACTTCCTCTTCTGGAGGTGGTTCTTCCTTTTTCACTACTGCTGCAGCAGCAGTGTATATAGTTTTTTTTATTAATCATCAGAAAAGTCAGAATCCGATTCAGCTTTACCAGGCATTGGTACTTCCTCTTCTGGAGGTGGTTCTTCCTTTTTCACTACTGCTGCAGCAGCAGTGTATGTAGCAGGTGTGACGCCTTGACTATGCTCGATTTCAACAATGTACTCGTGACGCGAAAGATAACGACAACATTTTTCTGGTGGCTCATCACAGGATGGAACTGATATCGAGCGGCACACAGTGTGAGAGACTGTTGTGTGCGGCATGGTGAACTCTACGTAACAGTGCTTGCTAAGATTATCTGGAATGCGCTCATGAGCCTGCAGCGTTATAATGGCAGAAGAAGGAATGTGTTGTATAAGCACCTATTACAACAAACAAGCAAGCAAGCAAGGATTTTAGTTAATATATTTATTTACAAAGTTAAAAGTAACTGACTATTATTGTGCATTTACCTTGGCCTTCTTTAGGAAGTCTAGGAATCCTCCATACAATCGCTTTATGATGATGCTCATATTTGGCTTGCCCAGAAGTGGTTTCCATTAGACTTGTCTCTACAGGCATGGTGAACTCTACGTAACAGTGCTTGCTAAGATTATCTGGAATGCGCTCATGAGCCTGCAGCGTTATATGGCAGAAAAAGGAGTGTGTTGTATAAGCACCTATTACAACAAACAATCAAGCAAACAAGGGTTTAGTTAATGTATGTATTTATAACAAAATTAAAAGTAACTGACTATTATTTTGCATGTTGCTGTCAAAAGATGTTATTATTGTGCATTTACCTTGGCCTTCTTTAGGAAGTCTAGGAATCCTCCATACAATCGCTTTATGATGATGCTCATATTTGGCTTGCCCAGAAGTGGTTTCCATTAGACTTGTCTCTACAAGCTTCTACGGCGCCGAGAAATCGTTCAATTCCCTTGACCTTTCCACTTCTGCAATTTGAATTTAAAATTATAAATAGAAAACATGAGCAGCATTTTTATTGTAATTAATTTCAGTAGGGACAAACCTTCTGTGTGCTGATTTGACTGAACCATATCGGAAATGCTTTTCAACACGGAACATGTAAATCCACTCCTCAGGAATTGGAAATCGAACCATAACATCCTCACATGGTATCTGACCTAGTTTACGGCTTGTGAAACCTGGTACAAGGATATCACTTCGAATATCTATTCTTTGGCCCAAAACTGTAAATACGGTCTTCACTTGCAGTGGAAGCTCCCTGTGTTTCGGAGGTCTCACGCGGAATCTCATTAGCTCAATGTAGCATGCGTCCGGAGGTTTAAATCTACAAAAATTGGACCCAAAATTCTTACATTTCTGACCTGAAAAATATAAGACATCAAACATGTACCTACTCACTTTATTGTTTGAGTGTTTTCAAATTCGTCTAGTTGAACACAATTGCTGAATTCGATGGCTTCCATTCGAATCCACTCCTCTGTAGGAACTGGTATAATATCATGACGTCCAACAATCTCTTTCCCTTGTCTTCTAAGGTCGTTCACACCCATCTCCACCTCCGCAACTCCATTCAAAAAGGAAAGGAAGAAAAGACGAACACGAGCAATTTGACGAGTCACAACTCCGTAAATGTCCTGCTCCACAAAATACTCGTCCACAATTGTTACTTGAATCTCTTCCGTTTTATAATTGATTGCTCGGTCGCGGTGAACTGACATCCGGAACAGGTTTTCTTCAATCCAAATGCTGAATTGTCGGATATCTTCGTACGAGTGCACCCCAAGTTTCGCCAATTGTGAAATCTATGTCAATATTTTACGGAAGGTTTTAATTTTTAAAAAAATATAAGTACATTGCCGAAAAGCATTTAGGTAAAATGGAGTGTTTACCTGTGGAGAGTGTTCGATCGGAGCACCCAATTTCTTTAGATCACTTCCAAATTCCTTAACCCCAGCGTAGATCCCCCTGAATAGCGTACGCAGCAAACTGAGTAAGCTTGTCAGAAATTCGACTGGCTTTACTTATTTGTCCCGGACGCACACCAGGTCGTTCCTTGTAAAATATGTACTGTAATTTTAGGGTGAATACTTTTCCATACTGATCAAATTGCTGAGCACCTAGACAGTTTATATACATAATGTGTTAAACTTTCCATGATAAGGCAAATATTGAATGCTTCAAAAAATAAAAACTATTCAAACTACAAAAAACGTACTAATTTCTGATACAGAATAACATGGCTGTAAGGGAATTTCCTGGAAAGGATCCTTGTCTGTTTTGCTGTTATAAATTTGGACAACCGGAACATCATTCTGGAAGCCAACCTTGACGAAAACCTTTTTCCAAAAGCGTTGTCCAGTAATTTTCTTTTTGTTTGGCAGCCTCATATGCATCTCCCAACCTTCTCCCTCGTAATGTATCCGCGGAAAATCTTCCAACGGTTGTGACTGATCCTCCTCAAAAAGTGGAGACTGAGGACTGTCTTGGGAATCTGATCTATGAATCGTCGTTGTAGCACCAGAGGGAGCATCCTTTGTTCCCGATTTTGAATCCTTTGCTGATGAAAGGAATGGTACATAGGCAGTATTTTCATCACTGAACGCAGAACCGGTTGACATTGCAGCAGGGCTTTTGGGTGGAGGTGCCAGTGCGGGTGCAAGAGTTAGACTGAAGTCTGCTTTTGGCCTGTCGTGTTAGTAAAATTCCAATGATAAGACTAACTCGAAACTAGTTCGCTAACTAAAAAGATAATAAAGTGAACCCTCACTTGATAACGATTGACATATCCTTCTCCTCCTCGTCAAACTCATCATCATCTCCGGCCTGAGACCGCTTGGCGGGTGTGCTTTGTGGAACAGGCGGCGGCTCGGTAAGCGCAAGAAAGTTGTCGAATCCGTCATTCCCAAAACCAGAGCCAGGGTCAATTGCCCCGAACCCTTCATCTCCCCAAGCTGTCATCGAAATGTCATTTTTTATGTTCATGCCATATGCATACAACTATCAAGACCCAAAAATGGGTCTTGCATACTACAAACAAATAAGCTCTGTCTCAACATGCCATTATTATAACTACTTTTTTAAATTACCTGAGTCTCCAGGGCCGTCCGCAGTTGAAATAGTTCCTCCGAATGCGTCACCAAACGCATCCCCAGTAGCCGATGTAGCAGCTTTACTAAATTTTGCTTCAAAAGCATCAAATGAGTCTCCCAGTCCGGCTGTAGCGGAGGCAAAAGCTGGTGCCTGTTTAGTTGGACCAGTCAAAGGTGCACTTGAAAAAGCATCCCTGCCACCCGTAGTGGAAAACCCGATACTGTTACCAAAAGGACTACTACTCGTATTACTAGATCCAAATAGAGCAGCAGTGGTGGAATTTGTAATACTGTTGCTGGTAACTGCTGTAGCTGGTTGATCGAAAATTGATGAGACAGGTGCTGCAGGAGGAGGAGCAACTGCTGCTACTGGTTGAGGCGGTACTACAGGTGGGGGAGGAGCAACTGCTGCTGGCTGCGGCGGTACAACCGGTGGTGGTGGAGGAGGAGCTGCTACTGCAGCTGGTTGTGGTGGCACTACAGGGGGTGGTGCTCTTGTCGGGGAAGGAGTTGTTGTTTTTGAAGCAGGAGGAGAAGGGGACTTGATTTGCTGCTGTGGTTCTGGAATTTGATGAGGCTGTGGGGATGCCCTGGGGGCTGGTGGCACTGGTGGTGGAGGTCTACTAGGCAGCGGTGATCTCTGTTCAGGCTGCACCACAGGTGCAGGTGGAGGAGGAGCAGGTTCCTCTACAGCTTTCACTTCTGGTTGTGGTGGTGAAACTACTGGTGGAGACGTAACCACTGGTTGTTGGACGGGTGGTGGGGCTTTAGGTCGTTCTGGTGGAGCAGCCTTTGGAGCCGGAGCTGGTGGTGGTGGTCGCATTGGTTGTGGTTTTTGAGGTTCAGGAACTGCTTGTATTTCCTCAACTATAGGTTTCGGCGGTGCGACTACTTGTTCAGCAACAACAGGGATCGCTGTCGGCTCAGAAACTGTTCCCAAATCTAACCCTGCTTTTTGCTCTTGCACCTGAGAAATTTCAGGGACGCCCTCTGCAGATTGGGGCATTTCTACGGAAAGTAGTTACTGTTGGTGGAATGGAGTCTAATAAATCCAGCAACTGTTCGGGTTTTGACGGAGCAACCGTCGTCGCTGAAGAATTATTATACAGGCCCAAAATTTCCTGCGACGATTTAGGTCCACTACTAGATGATTTGGGTGAGTCAAACATGTCCATGATAGAGTCCACCTGATTGAGTCCTGGTGACGGTGCTAAAGGATTAGCAGATGGCGGTGGAACTGGTGGAGGCCCATCACCAAATCCTCCAAGCAAATCTGGCGATGGAGACCTTGGTGAAGGACTGGGCTGTATTACTTGCGGCAGTGGACTAGGTTGTGTAGCTCTCAACCGATCAAGTAAGCTATCTGAAGTTGCCTCCAAAGCGCCGGTCACGGAATCTAACAAATCTCTTGTTGACGAGGGTACATTATGTGGAGGTCTTGTAGGCTCCTCTTGAAAATCGAGAAGCGTGTCAACTGCTACAGCAGGGGCTGTATCAACCCCACCAAACAAGGCGGCTCCGTGGTCGATTTTAGTCCCAAACACCGCTGCCCCTGTTGATTGTGCACTGACTGTGATTCCACTAACCACTGCTGCTGTTGTGGCAGGTGCCATATTCATTGAATCGTCGACAAAACTAGCGAATGGATTATTGGCACCAACATTTCCTCCTCCCGTCGCCATTACGTTTGCGTCAACGGCCGCCATGGTCGTATAAGTGGCTTCAGCAGCTGCAGGTTGATAGCTTAAAAATGGATTCACTTCCGTGGTCGTTACTGCTGCTGCCATTGTTGTTGTTGCGGAAGCACCAAAATCCGGGACTGTTGATGACATGTCTCCTCCAAAGTCACTTAGGAATGGATTTGCAGAAGCA
>JAANSP010003110.1:0-11776 GCA_036850745.1 Homidia socia
AAAAAAAGAGAAACGCTGGAAAGCGAAACAAGTGTGTGGAAAGTGCATTGTCCTGAAAAGGCAACTGTCATCCTTCTTACTAAATCAATATTTTAAAAGCATCTTGGAACATTTTAAAAAACAACTTACTTCTAGTATATGAGTGCTTTTATTATTATAAGCAATAATTTAATTTTTTAGTTTAAAAAAATCTAAAGTGATTTTGTTCAGTTTTAATTTAATGTGGGCACAGACAAAGGTGTGCATAAAATTTCCAAAGGTTATTTTTAGTGTTTTTGTTTTGTGTAAAAAATTACATGGACGTTGGACATTGTGAATTATTAAAATAAAACTTACCATCGAATATTATTCATGTGCTCGTTCTTTTCATCAGAAAACACACAAGTTTGTGAATAAATAAATGTTTTTAGAGATAGGGAGATGTGAAAACGATAAAGAAAAAAGTGCAGGATTAAACTGTGCACAATAATACACTAGTTTATAGCTGGTTATTGATTAAATTTTATCCATTATTTATCTATGATCAAAATCAAAAAGTGAATTGTAAATTAAGTTGACTACAAAACAGTGAAGGAACAGGAGATTTGAAAAATATTGATTACATTCCAAAATATCGTACACCGTTTGTTTACCGTGATCCTCCCAGTCCAGCAACGATGGGGAAATGGATTATTTATCCATTATTTATCTATGATCAAAATCAAAAAGTGAATTGTAAATTAAGTTGACTACAAAACAGTGAAGGAACAGGAGATTTGAAAAAAATTGATTACATTCCAAAATATCGTACACCGTTTACCGTGATCCTCCCAGTCCAGCAACGATGGGAAAATGGATTTTAGTGATGCGCAAAATGCAACATGATATTAAAGCTTGCTACTTTGGATAATAAAGCAACAATGCCTGGAGAAAGTTGAACAGAAACAGTTGAGTTGAGTGAAAACAATTTTTGACAATAATCTTACAAGTCAGTTTTTTGTAGACATCCAAAATCATATTAACAAGCAGGAAAAAAGGCAGCAGATTCAACTCTGCTGGCTCCTACCCCATCATCACAATGTCACGAAGAAAGCAGAGTAATCCGAAACCTCTTAAAGGTAAGTAAACACACAATTTCTTTTTTCAGCATCTTCCTTGAGCTTATTTACATGAGCAGCATTCTCGATGGATCGCTGTTTGTTATTACTTGACTGCTTCATATCATCATATAAAATTTAAATTTGAAAAGCATCTCGAAATTGGAGCATGTAACATGCATCGTCAAATTAATTCAACAAGATGTCATGTGATGATAGCATTCCCAAAAAAAGTTTTGTTTTCATGCATGTTACTCAATACTTGATAAAAGATGGCATAATAATAAGAAAAAACGTTGCCTGAATAAATACGTTAAATAACATACCTAAAATATAATATCATTTTGAGCTTCACTGCTATTACTACAACAATGACATGATATCTTGCCACAGAATATTTTCAAACTTTTGGAGATATTCACTCCTTTTATTCAAGATAAAAAAATTACTATCAGCATCTAATAATCATCATCAGCGTCATTGTTTGTTGGGTTGTGGTACTATATGATATGATGATTTTTGCTCTTACAAAAATAGAAAGCTACAATAGTTAATAGGAGTAAAAATTGACAAACCATCCGTCGTCGACTCAAGCAAAACAATCGATTTTGAAATTTCACTGTGAAGCAAACAACAAATTTTTTTCTATGTTTATATATCGGGGTCGCCAAGATTTTAGTGGAGATGAAACTATTGATATTATTACTACTCGAGCATATTAGAGAAACTCAACTACATTCATGGTATTTTTTATTTGTTATTTTGATATTCTTCCGTGTGTGTAGACACACATCCGAATCTCTTGTACGAACGGTATATGTGCATTTTTGTTTGCACTACCAATCGCACATGGCTGAACCGTTGTTTTCTGTGAACTGATTTTTGTCTGCTGATAAAATGTTCCCTCGTTTTTATCAGTTCCTATCAAGTCTGCATATTATTCCTTTGTGTGGCACAAACAACGACTGCTTTTGCTGCTGCTGCAACGACGACGACGACGTTTTGTGATAATGATGACGATGGTATATATTCCATTTTATCAGTTTCATCGTAAAAAAGTCAGTATCAGTAGCAGCGAATCGACGTGGGCATATAAAAAAGGCAGGCAGGCAGCACAGAGCAGAATAAAAGAGTAACTGTATTCATACTTATGACTGCTATTATTATTATTTTGGTAGATTGTGCGTGCATTTAAGCAAGGTTCATTTCAATTGGGTTGGTTTATGGCTGCTCACTGCTGCTGGTGGGGTATACTTTTGAGCATGTTTATTTTATATATGAATCTTATCTAGATTCTGTTTGACTGTATCAATGATAAGCCAAAGAGCTACAAAAGTTGGATGACTGCATTATGACTTATTACGTTCTTCTTATCGTATAAAAATATTCTTATTATTTTTATATGCTCTAGGTATTCTCTCTAAAAAGAAGTATTAACGACTCAAATGAAACGCTGCTGCTGTAGCAAGCAAGTATGCCACAGTGGTATAGCAGCAGGAAAGCGATGGCATAAGCAGAAAGAGCAGTACAAAACTAATAACAATAATGTTAATACTATTTAGTTGTGTGTGTGGAAGTAAGGCGGGGAAGCATGTGAGGAGGACGACGACGAAGAAGAAGAAGAGTTCGACTAACTTTACTTGAGGAAATACTTGTCCGAAAAGCCAACTCGCAGTTTTTGCCTTATCACAAGCTCTTATCTTATCTCTTTGTGCAGAGAGAGCCTGCTCCTGCTTGCTTACTGTTCATGTGGAAGTAGATAAGGATTTTGGGCAAGAATAAGAGAAACACACACACAAGAAGCAACTCCACTACTCACTTCACTTGCACACCATACAACGCTGAGCTAAATGAACTGAGATATCGCATCATTTTGCTTATCTTGATAATCACACATTTAAAGCTCACTCAGTGTGTGCATGAGAGAGGGAGAGAGACGATACTCTAATGTTGAGAAGTTGAGGCTGCGCTTCATCATCATCGTCGTCTTTGTCGTTAATATCACTTTTTCTCTCTGTGCATTATTCCATTATTATTTATTTGTTAATAGTGTTCCTCTCAATCCTGTATTGTGTAGACGATATTCCACGTCAAAAATAATCAAAGTAGCTCAAGATATAAAAAAATATATACTCTGTTACTTGCTTATTTGCGCATACTTGTCAGTATCCATTCAAAAAATCCTATTCTTTCTCAAACAATTTCCCCCTAAAGTTGGGGCTGCTATTTTTTATGTCTAAAAAATCCTTTCTCTTCTCTTGGCCCTTTGTGTAGGAATGAGCAAGCTAATGGTAATGTGAATTCCAATAATGTCGATCAACAGAGCAAAACCGAAATTTTCTTCTTTTTTATATTCCGAGTGGTTTATGAAGTTAGAGAACATTAGTTCCCTCGATGATTTTTTTTCTGCGTATAAACAAAAAGTACGGAGGATGTAGTGCCATTCATTCCACTCATTTTGTTCGAAATACATCAAAAGTATAATGTATATGCGCTATGCGTAACTAATATTCACAATGATTTATTTAACGAGAAAAAATAAATAACAGGAAAAAGACCAAGCCCTCAAAAGATAGCTAAAGAAAGATAACCGGTAGTAGCAGGCAGGAGAAACTTTGAATTCATAAAAGTTGTAGTTTAGATGTACATCTTTCTAGTAAATGCATGTTATCTTATTGTGTGCTTTGTATACATTTTATAGTATTTTTTGCAGCATTAATGTGCGCAAGGAGTAATTCCGTGAAATGAAATTTAAATTAAAACAAAATGTAATCATGTTATATGGGCAGATAATGAGAAGATAATATAAATGGGTGCTTTAAGGTACTCGTACCATCATGAAACTGCGGGGGGCCTGCGATTATACATTATGATGTACCAAAAAGTACATAAAACACTAACAGTGGCCATACGTCTTTTTCATCAGTAATACATTGTTATTACTATTACGCAACATGCTTGAAACACAGACAACATGTTATGCATGCATGTTATCATTATGCTGTACAAGTGTATTTACCTAAGCAGAGAGTATTAAATTGAAGGTGAGAAACCGGATAGACAGGAGAGCAAGAGAGCCTCTCTTGAAAAGCAGCATCCGAAGAAGAGTTTATGCTTGGCAGTAATTATAATAGTATGCTTACTTGCTTACACCTCCGCACTCTATTTGCATTTGCACTCATTTTTTATTATTATAACCCGGACCTGGAGATTACACCAGCACTAGCACCCCAGCACCAGCATGTAGACAGGGAGAATGTGCCATCACGATAGTGCTCATTGCTCATGTAGCTTGAATGGACTTGAGGAAGGCTCTAATTTCGGAAATGATTTGTTGGTTTATTCCCTGCGACAGTTGGACAAAGAGTTATGGCTTCTTGAAAGCAAATGTATATTACATGGATATTAGATTAATGTAATTTTAAACAGCTTGATTTCATGTTAGGATAACCATTCATCTTTCCTTTGCCCTCATCATCATCATCAGATTCACATTGAACAGGGATTGCCTGCAGCAGGGTACTATGTTCAGCAGCACAAGTACACACACTTGAACTTGAAGATGTGTGCAAAGTATCATTAAAGTGCTTGCTTTTCCAAATAAAATGATGATAATACTCACAACATGTTTTGTTGTGTGTATCAGGTAGTTTTCACGGTGTTAATTTAATACACACCAAAACAATACAAAGTTCAGAAGAGTGCTTGCTGTATTTATTGCGATAAAATTCCAAATGGTATAATAATCTCAACTTGTTGTGCACGGCAAGCAGCAAGAAACAACACGAATATTAATCATTAGATGATGACATCAGATAACTTGTACCCGGTACTATACAAACTCGGCCATATTTCATAATAATCCGTTTAAAGAGGAGGAGACTCACTGTTATATGGGCAACAACGGAGAACGTACATACACTAAAAAGATACAGCGTCCCAAAAGGAATTGATTTGAACTGTTGATGGAAGGAATGCAGTTTCTTGATAGATTCTTTCTTTTTTAATATCACAGTATATTTTTTTGAAGATTCAAAAGGTATAATATTAGCAAAGATTTATTACCCGTTTATTACTGCATTTATTTCAAGCAGTGCAGCGGAACACTTGAAAAACCGAGCTATAATAGAGCAAATAACAGAGAAACTTTTTTATCTCTTAACAAATCATTGTTTTAAAAAAATCGCAATTTTCTTTTTTTAGCAATTTCATACTCCATGTAATTCAATATTTAATAAGAGGCTCCCTATATTTCGACCAGGACAATCTCATTTGGCATTACATCTCTATAATAAAAAACAGCGTGAGTTTAAAAAACATGATTTAGGAGTTTTTTGTAAGGCGTCGTCTGTTGGAATACTACACGCTTATCCCCACATTTTTTTACTACATTCTTTGCCCAATTAGCAAAAGTGCATATTCCTATGCATTATTGCGCATTCACGCTTTTCTTTACAAAAAGCAAATAAACGCTGATTATGATTATGTGCGCGCGTTGTGTAACAGCTAGTTAGTTTTCGTAATGGTTCTTCCAACAACGGATGAATAAAAAATGCTTTCAAATACTCTCTGCATGAATTTCGACCAGGACAATCTCATTTGGCATTACATCTCTATAATAAAAAACAGCGTGAGTTTAAAAAACATGATTTAGGAGTTTTTTGTAAGGCGTCGTCTGTTGGAATATAACACGCTTATGCCCACATTTTTTACTACATTCTTTGCCCAATTAGCAAAACTGCATATTTCTATGCATTATTGCGCATTCACGCTTTTCTTTCCAAAAAGCAAATAAACGCTGATTGTGATTATGTGCGCGCGTTGTGTAACAGCTAGTTAGTTTTCGTAATGACTCTTCCAACAACGGAGGAATAAAAAATGCTTGTTGCTTTCATATAATGTACTCTGCATGTAATAAATTGCCCCTTTGCTACCGCAGCATTTATATACATATTTGCTTGTCTGATCACTTGTGCGAATCGTTTATATACAATGAGCATAAAAAGTTTATTCCTCCTCCTTCACAAGTGTACAGCCGGAGAGAGAGAAGAGAATAGAATAAAAATGCTATAATCACTTGGTGCTTTCTTCAAACTTGATGATTTTCAAAAGTGATAGCGATAAGGTTCATGGTAGCATAGTAATGAGGATAAAAATGCTGTACATTCCCGAACAAGAATGAATGAACAGACGATACATTTATTTTTTCTGAGCCTTATCTAATAGCAATAATAACTGAAGCAAAAATGATAATTAAGAGAATAATTCTTTATTTGTGTAACTGATTAGGTACGTACACTGGTGATCATTCCTGCTGGTTAATTCACACAGGTCAGTTATTTACACACACACGGTAGTAAAAAAATCCGACGTGTACTTACGTTTAGCAGTATAAGATAGAGAGTTCACCTCTCTGTGGTGGCTAGCGTACAAGTTTTTTATAGAGTAAGGATGATAGTAAAATATGTTGCTGTTGGAACATCATAATAATAATATTCCCTAGAGTAAACATTACAGCCACAAATATAATTGCCCATTTACTTCAAACTGTTTTTTATTGCGGCTTGAGGCATCGTCCATGTAAACGCAACCAAGTACACGTTATTTCAAGCACCTCACCACAGACAGAGTACAAGTACAGCATAGAGATACTGATAAAAAAATCTATCTATATAACACGCCACATTACAATAAAGTAACAACACAAACAGCTTATTCATATCATTATAATAGGCAGTATGTAAATAAATAAAGGGATAAAAAAGGATGCCACTCTTCTTCCATTTTTTATTATTCAATCACAGTTAACAAGTATTTACGGACTGCAATAAAACTTGTCAACTCATTAGGGTAGTTCCTTAAAACACCTTGACTTTTTCTCAAGCCTACCTACTTTGATCACGTAACGTAATAATGAGCAAATGGAGCTTAACTGTCATGTCCCGTTTTTTATTGCACTCCTTTGTTTACTGTAATCATCATAATCACTTTCGATTTGTATCGCATTTGTCGTTATTATCCTCTCATATCGGCAGAGTATCGACAGGTACTGCTGCTCACTACATGCTAATTTTATTGTCAATCAATTTAAATAAGGGGCAGATTTAGAAAGAATGAAAAAAAACTTGTGACGGTGATGATTGGACTGATTGGCATACATTTTTTACATTTGTCGTTATTATCCTCTCATATCGGCAGAGTATCGACAGGTACTGCTGCTCACTACATGCTAATTTTATTGTCAATCATTTTAAATAAGGGGCAGATTTAGAAAGAATGAAAAAAAACTTGTGACGGTGATGATTGGACTGATTGGCATACATTTTTTTATCGCATTGTGTGCATCATCATCCTCGTCGTAAATTAATATAAAATGCATTGATTTTTATTTTTATTACTTTTTTATTATGCGCTTCAACAGTACTATTTTGAAATCATGCCAGAAAAATCGTAAATATTTATTTAAAAAAGCTGATCACACTAATCGTTTTGCACTTTATAAGTATAGTCAACCGTTATTTATGCACATTTGGAAAAAATGAAGTGAACAATTATCTGGCGTACAATGAACATGGTGAACGAGTGAACAATGCAATCCTACTTTTTATTTGCTTGTTGTGTTTTGTTTGTGCGGCTGTGATGATGATGATGGCTGCCGATAATTTCTAAATGATAATATTGGAAAATAAATATTGTGATTTGTTAACTGACTAGTGCATTGTTGACGTGTCAATAGTATTTTTCATTGCTTTTGCTTGTTTTCTTTGCAACAATGCCTAGGCTTTTTCAACTAGAAGCAAAAAAGTTTAGTTGTGCTTGCTGTTGTTCTACTAAAAAAAGTGTAGCGATGATGATGATGATGAAGGCAATGGCAATGCTGATCGAAAAGATGATTATAAACCCAGCCACCTTTACATTTTTACAGACTATATAACATCCTGAAAAGGAAGTATGACTAAAAATGTCTAGAAAGACAACGTCTATTTACCCAACATGTTTAGCAGAAGAAGCTCTTATTATTAAATAAATAAAATGTGTTTAGTTTGATCTGATTGGCCAGAGTCGAACATGATTTCATGTCCATAATAATAATGGTATGCTGCTGTAGATGCGTTGCATTGCATGCCATAATAACATTCTGCAGTCTTTCTTTCTGCTACTGCTACTACTGCTGCCTCGTGTTGGACTTTTATTATTATTTTTTCTCAAGTTGAATGTGAATTACAATCGGTGTATCATCATAATTACTACCGTAGGTATTTCGTAATTGACTTCCATAAAAAGAGAGAACTGATAATAATTATGACTCCCGGACTGTTTCTTATTGTTGATTGATTTCTTTGATTAATCCCTTTTTCATCATCACAACATAATGGGCTGATCGTCGTCGCAAAACATTATAAAGATCCAGATGGCTTTGCCAAGCTTTGCTATGCTGGTTTTCTGGTAAGCTGTTGCAGCAGCAGCAGCCGCCGCTCACCATCACCGCTTCTAACTGCTACCTACTCTTTTTTCAAATACTGACTCTGATATCTTAACGATACGAATCATATAATTATATCTTGTAGCAGTGTTGCTTTCAATGTGCTGACCCTGCAATTTCAGTCCTGAGGCGAAAATATAAAATTCCCTTTCAGGTCATAATTGGTAAATTACATGGTACTAACTCGGTGAATAAAACATTGGGATGTGTTTTTGTCAAGTGGATCATCATCATCATACAGAAATAATAGCAGGAGCAACAGCAGCAGTAAATACGCATCTAATAATTTTCAAGGATAGATATACGCACATAAAGAAAACGCTTTAAAAGGTAGTTTGTTCTCTTTTTAAAAAAAGATAGTGTTGCTGTCAGCAGAGATGTAAAAGTTGAGTTTTCCGTAGGAGAGAGGTGTTGAAAGCCTGTCATTTTATTTATAACCAACCAGTTTTTCTCTCTTTGCTCGTCTCTAGCCTTCGAAAGAGTAGATGTGGCTGCCTAATCTATATGCCCATGTTGTGCACTACTACACATTCCAACGGCTTATCATCATCATGCCCAGAGAACCGATAAAGATCCCTCATTACGAATGCTGTTGTAAGTCATTATACTCAACAATCAATTTTTAAAAGTGAGGAAGGATCGATAGGGATCGGTATATATGTATGCGCTATTACACTATTAAGGATACAAATAATATTATGAGTGTCCATATACATGTAAGTCTGTATATGGAAGTATCTCCATCTCCCTCCACAACCATTACAAACACGCTTTGATGGCCCTTGAATGAATCGTTGACTCATCTGTTGATATGAATTGGGGTAAAAAGGGACCCACAGGCTATATATCTTTTACGACTCCTGCTGGTGTAGAACAGTTTGCCTGTTTTTACGCCACGTTGTACAATTGTACATTGTAACCTTCACAGAGAGATCAAAAACAGTGGTGGTGGTGTGGTGTGGACTTGTACTGTTGCGCGATATGATCAAGAAATTTAAAAATAATAATGTTTGCTACACGCATACGCATGTACTATTCACAATGCATGCTGAGAGCTGAGGAAAGAGAGAAAACAAGGTGTGGAGTGGATCATTTTTTTGAACAAGAGTTAAGCAGGCATACTCCCCATTATACCACAACACTCAAATATTTTCATAATCCACTTATCTTTTGGGTTTGTGAAACAATCCAGTTTGAGAATACTACTAGCAGAGGTAAATTCAAGTCATTCGACAAATGCATAAGTACAACTGTTTGAAAGTCATCGTCATGTTATTTTGATCATCATCACATATTGGATCATTGTGCATATCCTTTGAACAGTATCATCCTAATCGGATATAGGATCTCGGTTTCAATCGGCACGAACGTGATTTTTAATGGCAGTCATCAAAAGTAAGTATAACACAAAGCACTTTTTAATTTTAAATATGCCAACTTAATCTTGTTTGTTTCATTTCGACAGAATAAATTGATAAAGAGTGGTATAAATGCAAACGCTCAACCACGATGACGGTTGTGGTGGTGGAAATGATTTTTAAATAGCCAACTTAATCTTGTTTGTTTCATTTCGACAGAATAAATTGATAAAGAGTGGTATAAATGCCAACGCTCAACCACGATGACGGTGGTGGTGGAAATGATTTTTAAATGAGATTAGGAACCAGTAGAAAAAAGCAGAGAAAAAATAAGGGATGATGATGCGTGTACTAAAGAAGAAGGGATAATGCCAGCTTATATATAGAAAGAAAAAGAATTATGGATCATCACAAAAATCAGTACTGTGCGCACCTTTTGACTTTTTAGTTTGAGATAAGCAAGGAATATCGTATGCATGTTTTTGGTAAAGCAGCTACAGCAAGAAAGAGAGAGAGGATATCTTGTTGACTATTCGACCATTTACAATGGTCGTTGAAATGGAGAGATGAAAAGATTTACACACAAAGGCGTCTTTTTAGAAGGGTGAAAAGATGACTGGGTGAAAAACGTGTGGGTTGACTAAAATTCTCTGTGCGTATCTATCTGTATGTATGTACATATATTCTTACGTGTGAATTACACACATTATCATACAGAGTTTTTCTCGACAAATAAATGCATCTGATATTAAAGAAAAGAGTATATGGAGGGGGAAGAGAACGTGCACACCGAGTTCTAGGATAAACATAACGTGAAGTAAATGTGTGTTTGATGGCAATGTCTGATTTATAATGACAGCATAATGACTAGAGTTCTGCCAAGTGGAAAAATCTATTATCCTGCTGTCTGATTAAAAGTATGAAATGCACTGTTCAGCTCTAGCTCTACTCACATTTTTTATGCAGATTACTTGTCGATAGATGAGAATGGCGATGATGATAGGGGGATGGCATGGCTATTTGATGATCACAACAAGAAAAAGCTTAATAGGTGCAACTACAAGATACATACATTGTCGCAAGTGAGTGATGATATTTTGTTAAGCTTTTTTATATACTCCGTATGTCCGTACGTATATCCTCATATCATATCATATCATCATCATCATAACCGTTTTCTTATTGTTTTTACCAAATGTCTTGAGGCGCTTTATATATTCTCCCTGCAAAATGTACTTTTTCTTACTCGGACTCTGATGATGTACATGTGTGAGCGATAAAAGCGATAAGCTCTGCCACTATTAAAAAGTGTATGGGTATACATGGTTTTTTTGGCTTGTTATAAAAATAAAAGCTTGTTATTCATTCCAAAAAGGAATCTCCTCATCGATCAAAAAAAAACTTTTTTTTTGTAGCCATTACCCGTCTCACTCTATTCATCATCACCCATTTATTGGCTTGCTTGTTTGGTCGTCGTGTCGTGATTCAGTTAGTTGGCATTTTGATCGGCTATTTATGATTTTGATATTAGATTAACAACGGTATACTTATATATTATTACCATACGCAAATCAACTAATACCGTCACCTCAGCACTGTCAAAACATTACACTCAATTCAGAGAGATGTGAAAAAGCTTTTGTTGTGCTAACAGCTCTAACCTTACCTTGTTGATAGTTGTGCTTTTGATGCGTGATTACATCAAATCATAAGTGCCTGCCTATTTCTTACATTGTAATATTAGCTACGTGTTTTGGATGTGCACGCTTAAATTTTTTAATTTTATTGTAATCTTATGTATCTCCAATTCTCCTTTTTTCCTCCTTGCCCTTTCGTTATCATCAAAAAAGTGTTGCGAT
>JAANSP010003111.1:0-11776 GCA_036850745.1 Homidia socia
TTCGCTCACAAAAACCGCTTGGAAGAAATAATAGAAAATTTTATATACAATACCGATTCCAAAACTTTTTTGTAAATGCATTACATGATTGCTTTACTTTTTGATATATTATTAACATCATGTCTTGTCAATAATAATAATAATAGACGAAGAAAGCAGCAAAAAAAGATCTACTGTTTGCGTATAGGAAAATACATCAAATATGAGAAAAGATTACCAAAGAAAAAAGACGGATTTACTATTAGCTGCTTGTTATCAGCCAGTCAACCTGTCTGCCTCTTCAAAGAGCTTACAAACGAACAGAAAAGAGAAGTTTTTACCTAGTACATTTTAGTTTTAAACGCACATAGGTACGGTTGGTCACGTTATGCTCATAGTATAGGTTCATAACGCACACATAACATAATTATTTACATTCACATGAATTCGTGTTAAAAATGACTCTCATAAGATTAGCGTATATACACATCTGCTATGTGTACTTTACCACTCACTGCTGTACTGTCTGTCTGGTGTGCTCATCGAATCAGCTTCAATAAATTAATGTGACAGAGACACAGAAGGACTCATTCTATCAAATTGATATTTACTTCATTCTCTACTTTTCCTGTAATGGCTGTTAGCTAGGTATTTGTTATCTATCTGTAATTTTTTGAGCATGTTCGTTATTTGTAACATAACAGCACAACAACATCATAGTGTACAAACAGCACAGTTGTATATAAACGTGTAATATCTGATTATTTGTTTTCTTCTTCCTTCCTTGTCCATTCTACCATTCATGCGAGCTTTAATTTAGAGCCTATTCAACTGCGAAAAAAGGAAGGTCCCACGAGTAGCCTTTGTGTTGTTGGTCTTGGTCACCATCTGTCACCAATTTCTCTCCAGCTTTATGCTATATTCTTATGACTGCTGTTCTAGTAAATGTCACTCACTACTACTTCTGTTCTCTGAGCTTTCTTTACTACTACGTTGGGTGGCCCTGTGTCAATTGTTGCAGGTATATTGTAATGTATGTCCAGTGGGTATGTATATTTTTCAGGAGACAAAAAATGATGTAAAGGTAGAGAGGGAGGGAGGTTGGGGCGACAAGAGTTGCTGATATACAGTTCTTTTCCAGGGAATGATATTGAAGGGAGCATTTTCCATTTCCTGTCTGTAAAGGATGCTTTCCTCTGCTCAGTCGTCCCTCGCAGTCAGTCTCATGCCATGCACCAGTACATATTTTGAAGGCAATCTAGGTTGGTGGGGAAAAAAGCCCAGACAGATCGCATAACAGAATTTGTGAACTAATAACAGTACCATAACAAAATACACATATCCAAGTAATATTATTTAGCAATTCTCGAAGTAATCAGAAATGATATTTCGTTTTTTGCTATTATTAGCAACTACTATATACTATACCTACAAACATGACTGGAGTCTTCTTTTATAAAGTAATGAATAGTGATAAGAACCTAAATTTTTTTTAGTAATTTTGATATGCTATTCGATAATGAATCTCTCAAATCTCTGACAATTTCATGCTGGTACCTACACGGACAACTTGACACTGGTAGTTGTTTCAAACTACATATCAGAACTGTTAGTGTTGATATTACAAAAAAGGAAATATTCGCAGCTTCAATGGAAAAATATAAATCAGCAACACAGGAAATCATTTATGTTTATGAATTCAACTCATGATGCTGCTTATACTGAACCATTTTTTCTATAAAAAAGAACTAAACAATATTTGCATTAAATATATACATATGTATACTATTTGTGTGTACACGATTTAATATGTACATGTATACCTGTACAATTCTTCTAGGAAAGCACAAAAGTAGCAAAAGAGTAGTAAAAATCAATGTAGTGTCGTACCAAACGCTGTTGATGTTTTTCATAGGTACAACTTGATGCTAAGAAAAGAAAACAAGATTTGCAGTTTTCACTCTCCATTTCTTCTCCTTCTCATAAAGCAGGTGTACAACAAGAGAGTCACATCATCCTAGATCAAAACTATAATAAATATACATTTAGCTTTTATTACAAATTTTTTTATATAAAAAATGTTGCACCTGTCATGTATTTTTGTTTCTTTTCAGATGCAAATGGAAATGTTGATCCAGAAGCTCCTCCGGCCAACTACGGTCGTAGACGAAGTCGAGCCGTCCTATATCAACTTTCAGGACATTACACAAAAGACAATCGGAGAAAATCCAAGCTGAAACTCAACAACGTAAGTTTGGATGATGACTACATGTCAAACTATTTTCATAAAAACACTTTATTTAGCAGCAAAAGTAAGTCCAAAGCAGGAAGAGAAAATCCAAGCTGAAACTCAACAACGTAAGTTTGGATGATGACTACATGTCAAACTATTTTCATAAAAACACTTTATTTAGGCAGCAAAAGTAAGTCCAAAGCAGGAGTACATGCAGACATTGTCAATTACTTATAATTATGTAATTAATTACGTAATTACAATTACAGTAATTTGTAATTGAATTACCTTTTTCGGAAAAAGTAATTTGTAATTAGTAAGGTATTTATTGGTAAGGTATAAGGTATTTATTATTGAATTACAATTTGAATGTAATTGACAATGTCTGAGTACACGGTGAAGGATTCTTACATAAATTACATTTAGCATCGCTCAAAATAGTATCTGGTATCTTTTAATGCACATATAGACGCTAGTGTCAAATGTCTGTGGAATCACTGGTGTAAATACGCTAACATAATTTACAGTAATTAAAAACGTACTTTCCAAGAAAATTTTCAACTGCTATAAAAACTTTATTTTATTTCTTCTTCGACATTATAACACTTTCCACAGAACTTCAATGTCTTGTCATATCATTCAACCCATTATTCTTTGCCTTCTTCCTCCGACAGTTATCATTACTCATTTTACCTCTGCAGAACGAGGAAAGCACGTGAGGANTCTTTGCCTTCTTCCTCCGACAGTTATCATTACTCATTTTACCTCTGCAGAACGAGGAAAGCACGTGAGGATCTTTTCACGCTACTACTTGTAATTAACAAGTTTTAGCAAGAGCATCTGGTAGCTTCCCGTTAGCTCATGCGTAAAATTTACAAAGCGCTTATAGCTCGCATCCATTCTACAAATACATGTGTACCTGTACTATACACGCACATTACCAAACATGCTTTCCTGTTTATTTTACCGTGTTTTCGTTACAATAGTCAAGCTTCCCGTTAGCTCATGCGTAAAATTTACAAAGCGCTTATAGCTCGCATCATAACTACATATTCGCAACCATTCTACAAATACATTTGTACCTGTACTATACACGCACATTACCAAACATGCTTTCCTGTTTATTTTACCGTGTTTTCGTTACAATAGTCATAAACGTGACTTACAGTATAAATAAATAATGAATGTATATGATTCAACATTAAAACATAACAATATATCATTTGCGGAGGATGCAAATTGGACAGGCGCGTGGGTAGAGATACAAAGCTTGTTTTAAGTTTCAATTTTTCATGTTTCTGTCAGATCGCACATTTTCAGTATGTACAACTTTCAATATTCAGCAGCAGCCCATTGAAATTTCATTGTAATACCAAACATGCTTTCCTGTTTATTTTACCGTGTTTTCGTTACAATAGTCATAAACGTGACTCACAGTATAAATAAATAATGAATGTATATGATTCAACATTAAAACATAACAATATATCATTTGCGGAGGATGCAAATTGGACAGGCGCGTAGGTAGAGATACAAAGCTTATTTTAAGTTTCAATTTATCATGTTTCTGTCAGATCGCACATTTTCAATATGTACAGCTTTCTAAATTCAGCAGCAGCCCATTGAAATTTCATTGTAGTGGACTGCTAAATTTTTTTGGCTTTTATCACCATTATTTTTTTACTGATTTTAACATGACCAACAACAATTCATTAGATTCTGCAAAAGTTTTGGTCGGCAACATAGTTGTTTTCAAGTACAAAAAAGTCATTATTTTCCCAATCACCACCAGTAGACTTGCTTGCTACAAAACGAAAATGAACTTGAAGGACGGCAGCGGAAAGCAAGCTGTGGAAAAACCCACTTTATGTTTGAAACAGATGATAACAATTGAAACAATAGCACATGTTAACATGTAAACGGGACATTTGAAGTGATTTTTTTTCGGATTGGTATTGGTACCTGTTCTGTTTTGTTTATTTTCAGACGCTTTTACAGCCGACCGAAGCTCCTCTTCCTGAGTATAAAACAGCCGCCATTGAGAAATCCCGATTTTGTTTTGACACATTATGGGATTTTTAAAACGTGCTGGGATTGGCTCATCCTCGTTGCCACGATTTATGTCGCAATCATGGTTCCATATAACGCCGCATTTAGGACCCGTAATACTAGTGATAGTCAGCCTCCAGTTCCGGACGTTGTCGTTGAAATGTTGTTCATCATTGGTATATACACACATACATACATAAATACTTCTTGCTTACTCCATACACATTTTTTATGCATACTTTTTCTATTTCCATTTCCTTGTAATAATAATCATCATTTTTTCCTGTTTATTTCTCTCATTCTTTACGAGTTACTCGAACGGTTACGGTATACTGAAAAAAAGTAATGACTCAAAATAGTACGCCTCCATGTAGTATATGTAGATTACTGTAGACATCATTTCTCTAATACTTAGCTATTCATGTTTTTTTCGATTTTATTTTTTTGCGTTAAACCTCTTTGTCAGCAGTACGAACGCTTCGTTGTTGATCATAAAATAGAGTTTGAATAGGAAGGGGATGAAGGCTTTCACCTGCCTATGGAAATGGGAAAGGGAACCCGAGAAGTTTTGTAAGCCAACATTGTACAGACGAAATAGTACTTGCAATAATGAAATGCAAGATGGGAAACCGTGCAAAATGTAAACATCTCGATGAGAGAAGAGGACACACGAACGAAGCATGCAGAAATTTCTTCTTTTTTGCGTTTTTTATTTATATGTACAAAAATACTTTATAGCCAGAGCTCTAGATCTAACTTAAGTGAAGAAGCTCAAGGGCATATTATAATGACGACGTTGCGCTGCTTGTTGAGGAATATTAGGATATTCATTCAAAGTCACAGATCTTGTGTGCGTTCCCCTGCCATATTATTTAACAACAACAAACACTGTCAGGGAATTCGATATGTGTGTGCAGTTCAATAAAATCAGCAGCAGGTCCGCAAAAAAATGGAGTGTGCGTTCCCCTGCCATATTATTTAACAACAACAAACACTGTCAGGGAATTCGATATGTGTGTGCAGTTCAATAAAATCAGCAGCAGGTCCGCAAAAAAAATGGAGATTCAATCTGGTTAGATTTCCCTTAAGATTGTGGTTTCTCCCCAAATGATATTCTATCAGCAGACTCCAGCAGCCGCAGCAGCCGAGCCACAACCAAGTCAACGTATCCCGTTTTTTTACCCACAACACTTTACAATTGCACTGTCTGCAAATTTGCCTTATGCTATATGTATTTAGTAGGTAGACAAATTTCATATAAATGGCTGTGTAAATTCTGCCACAGGTTATAAATATAACTTGTCTGTGTGTGAGAGAGAGTTGATTTGCCTTCTTTTTCCAGAAAAACAGATAGTGCGAAAAAGCAAATTGGAATATTACTCAAGTGACATGTAAATAACATGAAAGAATAAAAAAACTTTACCAACTAGGTATTATTTTTAGGTATTACGTTTACGAACCTAAAGTCAATGTAATATTATATTATGAGCATATGTACTAAAACTAGAAAAAATGATGAACGCTAGAATTTCCTAATTAACTCCCAAATCCTCAAGAGGGAAAAGAAGTCCCATCTCACAATCAATGTTTTTATTACCAACTGCACTGCTGGAGAGAGGGAGAGAGAGAGTAGCTGATGGAAATAGTATAAAACTGCTAATAACAAATTACCTCCAAGCAAGAAAAAAGGTTGAATTTGAGCTGCTTATTATCAGACTGAATTAAAACAAAACAAAAAAGTTTTAATGCCTTTTCAATTACCTGGCTGGTTGCTGGAGTAGTGTAACAGATATGGGCTGGGTTGATGTAATGCTTTATTACAAACAAAGCAAGGCACGTATTTTTGAAAAGTTATTAAAGATTACCACCAAGAGAGAAAGTTTGAAATTTCAGAGAAAAAAATCTACCTAAAAGAGGCATGTCTATATGTAGTTGAAAAAATGGCTTAACAATAATCTTTCCGATGGAAAAAAAGGTTGAATTTGAGCTGCTTATTATCAGACTGAATTAAAACAAAACAAAAAAGTTTTAATGCCTTTTCAATTACCTGGCTGGCTGCTGGAGTGGTGTAACAGATATGCGCTGGGTTGATGTGATGCTTTATTACAAACAAAGCAAGGCACGTATTTTTGAAAAGTTATTAAAGATTACCACCAAGAGAGAAAGTTTGAAATTTCAGAGAAGAAAATCTACCTAAAGAGGCATGTCTATATGTAGTTGAAAAAATGGCTTAACAATAATCTTTCCGACGGGTACGGATATTGTTAACGTGTAGAACTCAATCTAGACTAGATACATGGTTAACGTTTGTGATGATAAAGCATACAGAGACAGATAACCTTGAAACAAATAGGGAGGGATCATTGTTTTTATATAAAAATTACGTTTCAAACGATCAATAACATCAGAGCAGAGTTTCTTAAGACTAGAATTCACTTTTCGATCTCAATGTGCCCCAACAACGCAGATGTTGAGTTAGACGAAGCAAATAATAGTGATAAAACCATCAAGGCGGTATCACGTGTATAGCAGCTTATAATAACCATATAGTATAAAATTATGAATATAATTAATTACAAAGAGCTGTTAAAACCTTTAAAGGATAAGTCTATGAAGCTACTGTATGATGAAACTATCTATAAAGAGTGTGTAATAAGGCTTCCGGCTTTCAACAACTTTGCCTTTAACATAAATCTATGTTTTCTACCTAAAAATATGAATAAAAAATGGATGGCGAGAGAAAGGCCACAATAATTAATACCTCGCCCGCATATATAGGTACACACACAATTTTAGGTTTTACATATTAATTGGCATTGCTAAAGTTGTAAGTTTAGTCTTTGTAATTTAATGTAATTAGTTTTTAAAACAAAATTCCGGAAAAGCTTACGGAAGAAGGTTTTTGTTCATCTAGCTACACAAAACTGTGGGGGTAAGTAAACAACAGGTACGCCTATGTGAACACCGATGAGATTGATTCTACCACAAAACTTTTCAGAAAGAAACCTTTATAGTGATGATAGTGATCAAAACTGGGTTGATAAAAGATAATGCACATGCATTTTATTACTAATAAAACATTCTAAAACAAAGAGATGAGATAAGATAATTTAAAAATGTTTGTCTGCATGTCAGTAGTAAACAAGATGACTCATGTTTTATTTGGCGAATCTGGCTTAGACTCAAGCTTGGCACTTGGAAGAGCAAAGAGGCTAACTATGGGATTTTCTGGCAATAGGGGTGGGAATTGCAATGAAGCGTCCCATGTTAAAACATATTGCAGATGCTGATTCTGAAAATTGATTTTTGTACATGCAATATATGGCTAATATTATTTATTAATGTTTTTTTTAACTTGAGGTAGTTCAAAAAATGCTTTTTCCCAGAAGTTGTCCATCCTCTGAGATTTACGCATGACCAGATATTTTAAAAATATGGCTCAAGCTTGGCACTTGGAAGAGCAAAGAGGCTAACTATGGGATTTTCTGGCAATAGGGGTGGGAATTGCAATGAAGCGTCCCATGTTAAAACATATTACAGATTCTGATGTATGATAAAAATTGATTTTTGTACATGCAATATATGGCTAATTTTATTTATTAATGTTTTTTGACTTGAGGTAGTTCAAAAAATGCTTTTTCTCAGAAGTTGTCCATCCTCTGGGATTTACGCAGACCAGATATTTTACAAATATTTATAAATCTAAAATGTTCTTGTTGAAAAGTTCAAAACTTTCTTCGATCTCGTTTTCAGTTACACTTATTTGGCTTTTATCCAAAAAATTCAAAAAATGCATTATTAATGCATTTGTTTTATTTCCATCTACCTTACCAAGCCAATTATAATGCCAAAGTTTATTTGTTTGGTAATCAGAACGAAACGTTTTTTAGTTAATTAGCATACTGATAAGCGTAAAACGTGAAGAAAGCAATTTCTAAAACTTGGGTATTTTTTCTTGTTTTAAAATGAAACTTGTTTTTTAAATACCTACAAACAGAGGTAATAATGATGATTTTTAAATATTTGACGAGTAGCTGCGTTAAGTTAGGCACCTAAAGTTAGTTTTGGGTTTATCATTCCCGGAACTTTGTTAGTATTCAAAAATTGAAATCTTTTCGTCGAATTCATCTATATAGATTGCTTATTTAGCGTTCCCAATTCGTAAATCTTTTTCAGTGTCTTCAATAATGTGAAAAGTAAAACCAATAAAATCGCATTTTGAGTATATGTTTTCCTTTACAAAGTTACACTTATAAAGTATTCAATGCAAGCTTTCCATTTTAGCCACTGTCTTGGATTACACCCTTTATGGGAGAGTTAGAAATTGTCTCGACTTTCCCTTGCTCGTTTTGTGTTATAAGGAGAAAACAAAAACATCTACCTAAATACATATTCCTACTTCTTCTGTCGATTCCTCTCTATTCCTACCTTTACATATAAGTATTTTATATGTACTAGTATACAGGGAATACTATTTCGAGTTTGTTATTCTTAAAGCTGCATAGTTAAATAGCATGTCACCGAATATATTATCCCTTTCCGTTACCGTTCGTTTCTCTTTAAGTTTAATTATCTATGTTTCTCTTTTGATGTGGATTTTCAATCCAAATACTTATCCGTTGTACTACTATACCTTTTACTACTATATGCACCTATACGTTTATCTAATCAGTAGAGAAGCAAAGCGCTGCAAAACAATATTGCTTTTATCTTAACAAGCTGCCCTTAGCATGTCACCGAATATATTACCCCTTTCCGTTACCGTTCGTTTCTCTTTTCAAAGTTTAATTATCTATGTTTCTCTTTTGATGTGGATTTTCAATCCAAATACTTATCCGTTGTACTACTATACCTTTTACTACTATATGCACATATACGTTTATCTAATCAGTAGAGAAGCAAAGCGCTGCAAAACAATATTGCTTTTATCTTAACAAGCTGCCCTTTTCTGATATTACTTGTTAAACAGATATAGGGCTCCACTTCCGCACAACTTTTGTAAACAGGAAGGGAGAAGTAGTGTCCAATCCTAAAGTAATAGCTGTACACTATCTCAAAGGCTGGTTTATAGTGGACCTATTAGCCGCGTTACCATTTGATCTCTTCCAGACTGCAAACGTTTTGCCTATTTCGGTAAGCCTGTGTATTACTTATTTCATTTCAAACCTATTCTGCCTCCTAACTTAAACTAGAAAACGCCACTCAAGTTGACAACACGTCAGCTAATAACTTGCTGAATTGGATGGATGAAACAAGCCCTCTGATCTGTGAAAGAAGCCAGCAGAGATACATTTGATCTCTTCCAGACTGCAAACGTTTTGCCTATTTCGGTAAGTCTAGGAATTACTTATTTCATTTCAAACCTATTCTGGCCTCCTAACTTAAACTAGAAAACGCCACTCAAGTTGAAAACACGTCAGCTAATAACCTGCTGAATTGGATGGATGAAACGAGCCTTCTGATCTGTGAAAGAAGCCAGCAGAGATTTATAGCTTTTAATATAGTCATCTATGCTGCCATTTTCAAATGAAATGTCTCATTTTGTTGTGCCATGATCACTGTATCTAATATAATGACACAATTATAAATGCATGTTTTAATTATGGTGCAGGAGTCAAAGACATCTCCCATTCATTTATTAAAACTGACTCGACTTCTAAGATTGGCTCGACTTCTTCAGAAAATGGATCGTTACTATCAGTTCTCTGCTGCAATTTTGTCTCTACTCATGCTATGCTTCACATTGGCAGCTCACTGGTAAAAATTTCAAAAATACCATTAAATTATCATCGTTAACTTGCAAAATTAATATTTTATGATAAAATTTAAAATTTTCAGGTTAGCTTGCATTTGGTATGTGATTGCGGAGAAAGAGTCGGATGCAGGAAGGACAGATGGTGAGTGTAGTATAAAATACATAAAAGCCATTATATTTATTACAGCAACATGCGCTTTCCTAGAAATAATAATTGCCAGTTGGCGAGACTCTTGCCAACCGGTAAATGAGAATGAAAGAGGATCAAAGGTTGTACACTACTACAACCACATGTATCATAGTAGAAAGAAGGCTTTCCCTTTCAAGCTTAACCTCTACATAATGCCATGTCGTACTTTTGACTAGCATAATATCCCATTTACAATGTATTATAACAAACATTTTTGGTAAACAAAACGCCTTTGCTCGTTGAAATGAAAAGTTGGTTTTAATTTCAATTTAATGTTTATGCTACTCTTCTAGGTTGGGTTCAGGCTCTTGCCGAGAAGCTGGATCTGTACAATGCTACCCTTATCCCAAATGCGGATAAGTATGCAACTGCTTTGTACTTTACCTGTTCCAGTTTGACATCCGTCGGTTTCGGTAATGTGGCTGCCAACACGTTTGCAGAAAAGATTTTCTCCATCTTGATGATGCTCGTTGGAGGTAATGGGTGGCTTTGTGGATGGTCCTATTCACCACAAGATATATACAAATACATATACCTATTACTTCTACAACAGAATGCATAACGTTGGACTTTTGTTTGTTCATGTCAAGTATAAATATACAGCAAAGTCCTTTGATTCATTCCCTGGAAAGGGAGTTTATGTGGGTCTTTGTGTAAACTAAAAGATCTTTTTTTTTCTTTTTTCTTTCTCTCTCGCTCATTTCATCTGCTTGTGTGATATTCACATCACATCTTACAACACCACGCAGCTCTCATGCACGCCATGGTGTTTGGTAATGGTAAGTGTAACGCTAAAACCAATATGCCTTTTATGCCCTTTACGCGTTTACTTTCTTCAATGATGATATTAAAGATAAAAGTCTGATGTTTATTTCAACACTACATGTACATATATGTATGTGTAATGTTTATTTGGTCGACGCGATGAGATATTTGTTCAACAACATACATATGATCAATAATGACATATGTATAGATCTCTATAATATTGTATTGTAAACTTGTTATAATATGTATGTACCGTATGTACATTTTTGAGTAGTTTAGAAAATGAAGCTTTCACCCCCATATCATTATACTTTTACCTTTTTACACATTTGCACTACAATCAAAAAATGGTGTGTGTTTATACAGTGACTGCCATTGTCCAGCGAATGTACGCTCGACGGTCTCAGTACCAAAGCAAATTTCGTGATCTCAAAGATTTCCTCAAACTCCATCAGATCCCCAAGGACCTAAAGCAAAGGGTTGAAGATTACTTTCAAACTATGTGGGCACTCAACCATGGAATCGATCCTCATGAGGTACGAGCATGATATCACTCAAAAAATACTAATACGCTGCGACTACACACTCCTACTCTACTATTATTATAAGGCTAATGCATTGCACAACCGTGAACCGTATCCTTTCAAACCACATCACATAATCGAGCAATACGTTTTTTTCCGTTTGTTACTACAAAAGACCTTCAAACACAGTTTTTTAATTGGCAGTTCATGAAAGAGACAGATGATGATATATGTTCAATAGGGTCATTTGAATTACTAGTGCCGAGGGCACCAATGTT
>JAANSP010003112.1:0-11775 GCA_036850745.1 Homidia socia
CACTCCCAAAGAAATTACCAAAAATGCTGTGAAAAGCTTCATAATGACTTTGTTTGGTCGTATTGGATTTCCTTTGCCGATATTTGAACAGTGATTGCCTGCAGCCTAATCCAACAATGATGAAATGCATACAATGACAATGTGCTTTTATATTTACTTTCTCAAGTGTAGTATTTAGTTCCCTCTTTGCACTATATAATAGACCAGGAATTAACGAAAGCAAGCATTTATGCCAACTCATTACTGATTACTTTTTCAAACTCCCTTCATTGGAATTCAATAAGGCATGACAAGATAACCATCTTTTCAACAAGTTGTGTTGTGGTGATGAGGAAAAGTCAATTACCCAATGTGGGAAATTTCAGCACAAACGACAAAAGATTGTATAACTGTAGAGGGAAATTACGGTCTCATCCTAGCCTCCCACATCACTCATTACTATTACATATATACAAGTAGAGGTGTTCTTTCAATGAACTTTTCAAAAAATCAAAACTGTGTGTCTGTTATGTGACAACACGTAGGCTTTGTTATGCAAACACTTTATTCCAATTACATGCTTATCTAATAATTTGATTTAGTTTGACGTATTAAAACTTGGGACATTTATCTCATATACTCTCGACAAAATATCCTCATCGCCAATCAAAAGGTAGTACAATAGCATCTGATGATACGAAAAGATAAGCTGACTTTTATTGGTAAATTTATAATTCATGGGTGTTCACAAGAAAAAGTATAGTGGTAGCAGTAACACGTGTTGCGGGAAAGTTCATGGTTAAGTCAATAATGCGAAATGTGACACGGGTATTCTGCGTCCTTTCAATTTTATCTCTGTTCGATTATACATATTGCGCAGTTCATGGGCTTTATTGTCAAAGCATTTTATTTTATTGAAAGGTGAATGGATGAATGAATTTTGACCCTAAGTACGATTTGTAAAGTCAGGTATTTACAAGTGGATATATATTCTTATGTATAAAATAAATGGCATATTCATTTTAAGTTGCATTTTAAGTTTATGTATTTTTATTTGCAAAATATATTTTGGTTACAGTTGGTAAATAAATAATATGTCCAATTTATTTTGAACTACTGCGTATTAAATATCTAAATGTTAAAGCTTAAATAGTTGACGCAACACTTGCTGGTTCTGCTAACTCCACTAACCATCCAATAGCAATCTTAACAAATTCTCGAACTTGTACAAAGCTCACGGTGTCAATGGTATCATTTATTGTATGCATTTGTCCCTAAAAAATTTAAAAGGGTACATGCATGCGTTAAAATATTTGCTCTTATACAATCACGAAAATGGTGGCTTTATCTTAGCATTTTTTTATTACGTTTCGAACAGCCTGCGTTGGTCTAGCACTGGGGAATCCGTTTTCTGTCCAAGACGCATGATCGCTACAGGCATAGCCGCACTCTAGGATATTTTCGTGATTATGCTCGTGCTCATAAAATATAAATTAATGTAAAGAATTGTGTTTGTGAGGTTACCTCTTTCCCTTCTACCAAAATCAAGGTAGCCATCAATAAGCACACGCAAAAATTGTGTCAGTTCCTGATCTACATAATCAGTTATAATTGCAACGTCATCGTTTCCTTCCACATAATAGCCACAAACGTCATAATTGATCATGGCATTCACTGGAAAGGGGGGAAAAAATTTCAAAAAAATTTCAAAAAAAATTTCAAAAAATTTCAAAAAAATTTCAAAAAAAATTTCAAAAAATTTCAAAAAAATTTCAAAAAAAAATTCAAAAACAAATTCATGCAACGGCAAATCATGCTTATTTACCCTTAACATCTTTATTCTTGTATTCTCGTGCAATTTCTCTCGAACCAAGTAGTCCCCGTTCTTCTCCAGCGTACCAATGAAACTCTACTGTTCTGTTTGGAATGATCCCGTTAGCCACAACCGCCCGAAGAGCCTCAAGTAAAACAATACAGCCACTGGCATTGTCGTCAGCACCTATAAAAATGTTGCTGTTGGTCATAAATTTCTGAAATTTTGTTTAAAATGATATCATTTCATTATATAAATACCCGGAGCCCTGGCAGTCGATCCTTGTGTGTTCAAAGAATCCTGATGTGCCCCAAGAATGACAACTTCATTTCGCAGACTTGGATCAGCGCCTTCGATTTTGGCAATGATACTGTTTTGAAGCCACTCAGAGTGCACAAATTCAGTAACCGTAATGGTGCCAACATAACCTTGTGCAGAGCTGTTTACTTGAGCGAGAAGCCATTGTTCAGAATCAACTCCATATTGAAGGTCATAGTACCGGTTGTGGAAATTAGAGAAAGTTTGAATGAAATCCTCGATCCTCTCCAGACTAATGTTTTGAATGGCTTTCGTTACTACCTCTCTAAAACGTAGTGCTGTTGGAACATCTTATATATATCAAGAAAAAATTGCATTTTTATTAATTGAAGATTTATGCAATTTTTTAAATACACTTTCCTTGAATGGTTATATTATAATAATAACGTACTATGTGTGCGTTGTTGAGTCTCCCTGGGGTGTTCCTTTATATTTGTCACATCAATGAAACCTTGATCTTTTGTGATTAAAGCGTCTATTTCATTTTCAGATAACCATTTTGCAGGCTCAGTTTCACTAGTTTTGATTAGTCGTTGTGTTCCCTTGTTCTTTTCTACAGGACTGGCGGAAACCATCAATATGCCAAAAACGGCAGGGATTATAATTGTTATAGCTTTCATAATGCTACAGAAATTGAATGCTCAAAAAGGGAGAAGGTGCTTATCGTTTGAGATGTCTTGGGGTAATGATCAATGGTGAACGGTGAAACAACTTACCCATATTTTATTGTACGACCATTGTCATTGTAAAAAGTGTCTGATGCAAATTGTACCAATCGACGCACACAATGGCTGGTGATGATGAGTTATATCATTTGTTTCAAATGATACTTTGACATGATAAACAGTGCGATTACGTTAATCAATAGGTGTGAAATGATGTAACGGAGAGAATGGATTGTTTTCACATTCCACATAATTCTCGTTTAAGCAGTTTATTTGGAAAGCATCTGAGTTATCATAAACCAGGGTCAAGGTTTAGTAATTAAAGAACAGTAAACAGATTTGCGATTTGCAGAGAAAAAATTGTCATAAAAAAAGACACTGTGAATTTAGCGTAGCTTACTCGTGCTTTAATTGAACATTTTGAATCAAATGAGTTTTAAAATTCAATCATTTTCAACCGGAATGGAATATATCTTTTGGGAGATGATTTAGTTTAAAATTTTGCGAGATGGTTTATTTATAAAGATTGAAAACGATTTTTAGAAATTCTCTGTATGCAAATCAACTTGAAAGAGCAAAGTTTTTAGAACAATATTTTTGCATGCTCATAAATTATAAAAATACTTTTGGCTTGTTCATCAAATAAGAGCATTGTAAGTAAACAGAAAATATTTCTTCCTCAGAATTTTGTTTTAAAAATACCATTCCCGTAACATAATCCCTTTGGAGAAAGATTTCTAGGAAAGATTGTGCCGTATGACATTTCTTGTCAAAATTCACCCAACGACAGATGTACTTAACCAACCTTAAATTTATGCCGACCAACTAGTCCATACTTTTACATGAGATTACACAGAGCAGTGAACCTACTCACAAGTTTGTTGTGCATATGCATAAAGCTACTGACAAGACAACTATTGATATTTGATACTGAAAATAAATAATAAAAAATCCAAAGCCTCGCCAAGTATCATCATTATACATGTACTTTTATCATACGATCAACAGCATTGAAACAAATGCTTGCAATATTTTTAGTCGCATCAGCAGCACGCACTAATCATGAGCCACGCTATGCAAAAACGGTGATCATCATCATGACAAATGCGAATTTCCTTGCCTCAGCTTGCCTTTGAGAAAAAAATCTTTTCATGAGAACAAATTTTTGCCAGGAAAAGTTGAGTATTTTAGGGAAAACGTATAGTTAAAAAAGATTGTATTTTTGGACGTATATCCTTGTGAAACGATACTTTTCTCAAAATGAATTAGCTCAAAAAAGTCGACAGAGATGAATAAATGTTACTGTCAAGCAGGCAACATCTGCCTATTTTCCCCAAAGTATTACACATTCTTCAATTCACCCATTTCGCACACACACAAACTTTTTTTCATTTCATTCAAATGTAAAAAGCAAGTATACACACGCTACATCCATATACCTAATAAAAATCCATGTACTTTTGTATAAAAAGATGAGCGCATAAATTTTAACAACATTTTACTACTTCCAAAAAGACCAGCGGAACGACACGACACGGACGTATAAAATTCATTCTTCCGTTGCTTCCTTTCCTTTTTCGGAAGCAACTGCGCCCCAGCTCATCACACTTTCAAAAGATGGGAACTGAACCAAAAGCCCTTACATTTTACACATGTATGGCCATCACTAAAAGTTACATATACTATGTATTATGCATGCACACATGTACCCGCACAATATTTGCTGTTTTACTTGAAAAGCTCCAAAGTTTCTTTTCCAGAAAGAAAGAAAAAGTTTATATACCTATACAAATACAGACCACCACCGATTTTCCTGGATGAAAGTACCTACCTGCTTGTGCTTTTCACATGGATAATCAACGCACAGTCTGCTGATGGAAGAAAAAGCTTTTTTTGCATGCTATGGTCTTGCCTCTCTGGAAAACTGTGCCAAGTGCTCGTTCAAGTTGTGGTCTCATCTCGTTTGGTACTTTTTCCCAGGTTTCTCAATAGTAATGCAGTTTCTCTAGACTTTCATGAAGAGGACGTTGATCAGCAAAAAACTTTTTTTCACCATTAATCTCGTTTGGTACTTTTTCCCAGGTTTCTCAATAGTAATGCAGTTTCACTAGACTTTCATGAAGAGGATGTTGATCAGCAAAAAACTTTTTTTTCACCATTTTCTCCAACAAACTATTTGTAAGCTTATATCCAACTTATGTGTGTATAGGCAGCAGTGTGTACCATCTTGCTCTCTTCAACAATCTCATACCTACATTCACATTGGAGTAATAAAGTAAGTAGTTGTGTATGATGTGGGAAGCTGTTGGTTTGGCTTGTTGCTTTGCAAAAAAAACTCATGAAGGTTTATTCACATTTCTCACTTGCTTGAAGCTGGTGCCACCATGTAAATATAACTTGTTTGATACCGCTGCTGACTAGATTCATTGCATATTATTATAGTACACCGACCTGAATGTTATACCACTTACAACAACAAGCATGTCATTTTCATCGTTGAGCCTGACTGTTTCATCACTTTCATCTCCCTCAGGAGTACTTGGTAATGTCACGGCAGCAAAAGTGCGTATAGCACACAAGTCCTTCAGGGAAAGCAAATGATGACTAGAGGAGAGGAAACAGGATAAAGGATTTGCCCTGACTCGCTGTACTGCTGCTGCTGTAAAAACAGAGAGACTACGCATGGAGCAAGATGCGAGGAAAAAGGGAAAGGATGCAAAAAATCCCCAGCAGTTCACTTTCCTTTCCCATCCTTCACAGACCATAATATTATTTCCCGTTTCGTTTTTACGTACATATATATGTACCTACCTACATTGCCCGTATAACACACCATTTAGTCTCAAATCCTCTCAAATTTCGTTTTCACAGCTAGCCAAAAGCAGGCCATTTCTAAAGATATAAAATCACTCACAACAACTGCTTCATTACCATCAAGCTGGCATCCATTCCTTCGTCTTTCATTGACTTTCTATTACCAAAAGTCACATACAACCATTTTATTTCCCAATAAGAGATGTTTCTGCAAAGAAAAACATCTGTATCGGGATGCTTGTGATAAATTTTACATTTGTCAGGAAAAAGCATTGTATTATCATTTTGGTTGTTACTACTGTGGCACTTTAGTTGGAATGATTTTTTTATCTTCTTTCATTCCCAACAACAACAGCAGCAGCACGAGCTAGCAGCGCGTTAGAGCTATTTTCGCAGTATATGTATAGTAGTGTGATATGAGCTAAACGAACAAACATGCGTACAAGAATAAAACGCAAAATATCCTATAGAAGTTGAACAGCAAAAAAAATTGAGCAAATCCTAAGAAAATCCCTCTTGATTTAGAGCAAGACAGCTACAGAGAGCCCATTTCCTTCTTTAATTTCCATTTCGATTCCTTTTCATCATTTCCGTCTTCAAAAGAACAATACGTACAGCAATAAGCTGTACAGCGGGGTACAGCAGCATTCTAGTAAAACAGCAACACGTTTTTTTCTTGTATCACACCGTCTTTGTAGGTAGGCAGACGTGTAAAGACAGACAGCAGAGGCTTCTTTTACTTTATCTACGTGTCTTGTTGTCTTTTGTATAAAAAAAATTAAATTGCACATGGCATACATCTTCCATCTGTGTTTCGGAAGACAAAAGACCAATAATGTATAACACTTCCATTTTTTCAAAACGCTCAAGCAGTATGCTTATTTTCTCTTGAAAAAACCCATCATTGTCTTTTTCGTGTATCGAACCTTTGTACCGAGTTGGTAACTTGCTGTACAATGAAACATATCTTTTTGGTTTAGCCTGTTTGCGTCAGTCTATATATTGGTGAAAAAGTGATGGTGAACGGTGCAGTTGTCTGATGTGGTGAGAATATTGTTGCTATTTTTTAAAGAGTATATAAATAGACACATATCCATTTTCCCCGACACAAAAGCACAAGAGCTAGAGAAGAGAGGCGAGAAGAGCAGGCAGGCATGAATACAAGCGAGATATATGCAAAATTAAATTTCATCTGCCTTTCCAAAAAGCCTACAAAAAATCGTTTTTAAATGGTGAAAAATGTGCTATAATAATAATAATGTTGGTTATATAAAACCACGAGCTACGTAAAATAAGCAGGCTGATTTTGCACCTCTGCGTCTGAAACATCAAAAACTGCCAATACCACCACTGTACTGTAGTCTGCCTCTGCACAACAAGCTGCTTATATGAAAAGCTTTACTACACTTTTTTAAATTCCCTTGTTGTCGTTGTTGGTGTGACTAATGTGTTTAATGTGCTTCTTAACTCGTTGATTCATGGCATGTTGAATTGCTTCCACTTTCCTTTAATGATACATAACAAAACTTTTATTAGGCAGAGAGGAGAAATGGAAGGAGAGAGTGGGGAAAACGAGATTATAATAGAATGTGCACGAAAAAAAAAGTTTTTTGCTGAACAATAACTACACATTTGTTAGAGAAAATTGAAAGAAGCAACATACATTTTTGATATACAGAGAGACATGTATCCACCCTCAACGGTTTGTGGAATCTTCTTGTCATATTTTTCTTGGCACTACTCATAGCATGCCTATATAAAATTTGGCGTGACGTGACGTCTAATATATATGACACTGTATTATATAAATATATCATCGGCAAGTTAACAACATGGATCCTTGTTTATCACCAACCAGCGAGAGCAGCAGCAGCGAAATTTATCTTGAGCAGCAGCAGTACCGTTGTGGTCAGTGCAAGCGACAATTGCAAATTCCCCCTGCTTGTTCGAGTCAGGACGTAAATTCATTTGTTGGTTGTACCAACTGCAGAAAGGTGTTTTACTGCTCGGCTTCCCATAGAAAAGCCCACGCTTCCAAGCACATGAAATCGGGATGTTTTCCAGCGGTTATCCAAGCAAACACCGAATGTGGACGCTACTGGGTCGCCACAAGGGACATTGCCATAGATGAAACTATTTTCACAGAGAAAGCTATCATCGCAGCTCCTAATGTTCCTTGCTTGTCACCGCTGTACCCTACATGTCTGGGATGTTGTCGAAGGACCAACACTGCATATCGTTGCTCACGCTGTGGCTGGCCAATGTGTAGTAAAAAGTGTGAAAGAATTCCAAACCACAGCATGAATGAGTGTAAAATTTTCCGCAAAAATAAGATTGAGCAGAACTGCCGGCCACAGTTTTACTTTTACATCCAATTTCTCAGGGCATTACTGCTAAAAGATCACGATCCCAAGGGTTTCGAGGAGCTTTTGGAACTGGAAGCTCATGTTGCGGCAAGGAGACTTGTAAAGGAAGAGGTGTTTATGCTCAAATCATTCTACCAATTTCTGACGGAAGAATGTAATCTGGATTATGAGTGGGATGTGGTGGATCGCATCATTGGAATAAATAGGGTGAATAGCTACAGTGCAGATGGTCTAATCCATGGAAAGAAAAGGTTTGTTGATGATAAAACTTGCCAGGAAAAATAAACAAGCTTGCGTGTGGTTGGAGAAAGTTTCACTTTTTACGATCGTTTACGTCACAATAAAACCTGTTTATGTAAAAGTATGTTGTATAAGTGTATGTCTGTCTACAGATTTTGCACCGCAGTCTTTCCAAGCTTAAGCTTGATAAACCACAACTGTCGGCCAAATACAAGGACTGTTCTTCATGAAAAACCTGGGGGCATCCTGCTCATGGAACTTCGTGCATGTGTTGACATCCGGCAAGGTGAGGAGATCTCACAACAGGTAAAGTAAGCTTTTGAGGATGATGAGTGCTTTATTACTAAACCATACGAGAAAGCTATATTTATGTTGGTCAATTATAAATGCCTAATTTTTTTTCAGTACATAACCTCTACAAAGGGAACTTTCTCGCGACAGCAATCCCTATCTGAAGATTGGTTCTTTCAGTGCTTGTGTGCCAGATGTAGGGATCCAACAGAACTGAATACTTACTTTTCCGCTATAAAATGTGTCAATTGCTCAGAAGGCTATCTCCTTCCCAAAGATCCTTTAAACTTGGGCTCTCAGTGGGAGTGCATTCGTATCATTATCAGGGAAGAGGATGATTACAGCCATGTGATAGAAAATGGTTGTGGCTACTCGAGAAGCAGTGAGAACGTTAGGTGTTTGGTGGACGATATGGATCAGAAAGCAAAGCAAAGTGCATACAATCCAAAGGGGTTGGAAAGGCTACTAGGCGAGTTCTCGTTGCATTCCCTGCATCCCAACCACTATCTCATTATCAACATCAAGTTTGGAATTGTGGATGACACTGTAAGAAAACTTAATTGTCCAACCAGTCAGCAGTGTCACAATCGAGTAGAATATGATGACGTTTTGAAAGCTGTCAAGTATACCAAGGACATACTGGCTGTCACTCGCGTCATTTGTCCTGGAAGGAGCTATTGCGTGGGCGTGCTCCTATATTTCCTTGCATCTTGTCTCATTGAACTTCGTGCAAGAAGTATATCCTGCAAATTTACTGATGCTCAAGTAGAAAATGTTATGAAGGAAGCATGGACAATACTGCATGTTGAAGCGGACGGCACATCGTACCGAGACATGGCCAAAATACTGGAAGAGAAAAGTCTCATTTTGAATATGGAAAGTTTGTCTTTCTAAAAGCATCTTGTCTCATTGAACTCCGAGCAAGAAGTATATCCTGCAAATTTACTGATGCTCAAGTAGAAAATGTTATGAAGGAAGCATGGACAATATTACATGTTGAAGCGGACGGCACGTCGTACCGAGACATGGCCAAAATACTGGAGGAGAAAAGTCTCATTTTGAATATGGAAAGTTTGTCTTTCTAAAACTTGTCTTGAACAATCAATATAAACGTAGAATAAACAAGTAGAAGTGGTCCAAAAAAATACTCAATTATAAAAGGAAAAAATTATAAAAAAGTGACTTTAGAATCGGCGCGTTGTTAAATAGGTAATAAGGACAATTTAACAGCACCACGTGCTCTTCTTGTACGTGGTTCTATCAGGTTGTATGATCAAAGTGTTCATTAAATTAGTACGAAACTGGAATTTCATAGACACATGTCACAAAATGCTGAATACAGAAATTAATTAAACACGTTTCATATGCTCAGTCAGGTCAGACATTATTCAGCCACTTATTTCAGTGTCTTTCTCGACATGTTTTTAGCAGGTCATGTTAAAAATTCATTGTTTTCTTCATGATAAATTCCTTCCACAAGCTAAGCATTTTACCGGTCTAATATTTTGTGGTGTTACATACCTGCCTAACTATTCTTCACGACGATGTTGTGAATTAATATTCATTTATGTACATATTTTTCGTTGTGTAATTTGGAATCTCTGATGATGATGATGAAATAATCTAGATTTAGCCGGAATCGATTCCTTTATTTTAGTTAATATATAATTATGCCTATGTCTATCATTAAGGTTAAATGTATTGTATAATGTTAAATCATTTGTTGTTAATATTGTGGATTTTTGCTCTTGCAAGTTCTAATACATAGTTGAGTTTATGACATGTGGATTGCAATGTGTTGTTGTCCTGCTGAGAAAAATACTGCTAATAAAATTACACGTCAAACGTTATACAACTACCGTATTTAATAAGTTCCTGCTTATTTAATGATTTGGTGCTGATAGCAATGTATGTCCAGCATTCCAGTTTCCACTATATAATACTTTTTAATTATCATCGATAAGTTATGAGTAAATTATAAACTCACAGTTAATTGCTACATTCTTAGCACTCTTCTCCATGTCTTTCAAAATCTTTACCTTTAAAATTGGTTCCTGGTAAGTATACCAATAAGTAATTGATACCGCTGCTACCCACCAAGAGATAAGTATGTACTCATTTGCTACAGCTTATAAGTAAGAGAAAATATTTCTATCTGCAAATACGGTTTCAGGTAAACTTGTTTTGAGGGCATGGCATAACATTATCGCAACGTCTTCACTTCTGTAACTCCATATTGTGGCTACTATTTTGGCAAAACTGCTTCTTCCCATTTTACTTTGTTTTAGTTTAATCCGGATTTCTAAAAACTTGCCAATGTAGGGTTCAATAAAGATTCACTTTTTTCTGCCTACACTCGGCTCAGTTTTGTAAGTAGAAAGATTGGCATCGGCATCAATCAGTGATCACTGATTACTTTCAACAGAATTGATGATAATACCTTTTTAGCATACCGTATACCGTATGAAACCCAACATGCCAAAATTTGCTGATACTCGACCCTCGCCTGACGTGTGCACGAGAAAAGTTATGAGGACTATGCGTCTAAAGTCTCAACAAGCAGTAATTAATCAACACCTGTCATGTGAATGCATTTTGACAGTTTAAAAGTGGGTTGGCAAAAAATAACCACGTAACATGAACCTATAAACGAACTTTGATACAGTAATTAGTAATTTTGTAATAACTGATGCTGATATACCTTACAGCCTCGTACTTTTATCAATATGTAAAATTTGACAGCAGAGAAATCGAGTATCATATTCACTTTACTCAAGAGTTGTGAACGCCAATCGATAAGACTAATACGCTAATTATTATTGGAATGCTCGCATTACATGTCACAGTGTCAACCCATCCAGGAAGCCCATTTTATTATTCCAACGAACTTAACCTAAAATGAAGTTCTTATTAGCAGTTCTGATATCTGTCCAATTGCTTACTACAGCAAGAGGTCAAATTTGCAACATACATTGTGATGGAAGGAATCCGTCTCAAGGGGTAAATGTTCGAGAAGCAGTGTCAGCAGAAATTTTTGGCAGGATTATTCGCCTGTACATTTCTGATGTAGATAACATGGGGTTTGCTGAAATTGCGAATGGGGATCCTACTGACGAAATTTGGATAGATAGATCCTTCAACGCAGGAATAGAATGGGATGGTCGATTAGGCAATGTTGAAATTCCATCAGGTTCTCGGGAAGTAAGGACGGTCATGTTCAACGTGGATAACCCATCTCGGAGACAAATTGGAGCTTTGAGAGCTTGTGGAAAAGCAGGCGATCGTGTTG
>JAANSP010003113.1:0-11775 GCA_036850745.1 Homidia socia
AAATCAAACCGTGAAAGCATTTGTATGCTTTCTACAATATACAAATGCCTCAGCCTGCCAACAACCTCCGCAAATACCACTACCACCACCACCCGTCTGTCCATCCATCCATCCATCCAGTTTCTAACAAGGCATTACTGAAACAAACCATACTACTACCACTACCTGCCTGCACCTACCTGTATAGGTCTATATTACAGAAAATTATACATCTTTATTGTATATTTTTCCACCCTTTACGTCTTTCTTCCTCCTACTTTCCTATTAGACCTACATAATATGTAGTGAAAACAACAAAGTTCCAACCAATGCGAAACATCATCACCATCATCATATCGCATGTTGTAGGCATGTCGACGAGATAAACACACAAGACACATATAAACATACATTCATATTTTATACAACCTTTGAGTAGAAATAGAAATATAGAGCCCCACAAGCTTGTACATGGCACTGCTGTTTCAACTGGCAACTAGTAACAGTTGGAAATCGTATACAACATTTCAGTACAAGTAGCGCCATGCAAGACTGTATAGCACTGTTTCAAGTGGCAACTAGTAACAGTTAGAAAAATACACAGGAAAAAGAAAAAAAGGCTTCAGGCACCAGGTAATATTTTGCTTGTTTCCAATTTTCCAGGTCGAACCGTTGAGCAAGTCGGCTAAATGCCACCTCTATCTCTCTACTCTCTGCTTCTGCCACCACCACACTCTACTTAGGTACTTTACTTTTTCATTCTCTCTCTCCTTCTCTCTTCATAATATTTACTAGTTCTCTTCTTTCTCTTTTTTCTTTTCTCTCTCCCTCCATTCTGCTTCCCTCTCGGCTCTCTCCAACACAAAAACTCCATTTCTATTAAATAACTGACATGACAACGACAAAAGCTGATTTCCTATTCATCTACTCTCTGCTTCTGCCACCACCACCTACTTAGGTACTTTACTTTTTCATTCTCTCTCTCCTTCTCTCTTCATAATATTTACTAGTTCTCTTCTTTCTCTTTTTTCATTTCTCTCTCTCCCTCCATTCTGCTTCCCTCTCGGCTCTCTCCAACACAAAAACTCCATTTCTATTAAATAACTGACATGACAACGACAAAAGCTGATTTCCTATTCTGAATTTCACATGAGTAATGTACGTATGTATAATATGATGTTATTATTATAGACATTGATAGAATATACACATGCTGCTGGTCGTACAATATTGTATTTTTGATATCATCTTGTTTACCAGTTCAACTTGCTCCACTTACTACTCCACATCTCCCTGTTTCCCTAGTCGTCCACCGACTCATCATATATGAAAACATGACACAAACCTGACGTAACACGGCAAGTAATAAGAATAGTATAATAATAAGAAGAGAATAATAATAATAGTATAAAAAATAAATACGTAGAGTGATGTATACGTAGAAGATGAAACAACAACATGGTAAGGGAACTGAGAAAATGCATTATTTACAAGACAGTCTCTTCTTTTCACTCTTCTTCTTTTCTTGTAAAAGTCAAAGGAAAACTACCGATCAAAAAGATTCTTCCTTTATTTTCCAACAAGATTGTACATACACAGAGACCATACGAATCACCTTTTTTGTATGCATGCATTCCTTTTCCTCCTCCCCCTTCATGAGTTTCTACTCCTACGTCTTTGGAAAATGCAAACAAGCCATAAAAATACATCAGGCTTTCCTTTATTTATTATTATTATTATTATCTCTGTGTTATTATTGCTACCCAAGGATTTTCACTCCGTTAGCATTATACATCCCATCCATACACACACTCACTCACTGGCAAATCTTCTGCTCTACTTTATTTACATATTGACATTTTTCTTTTGAGTTTTCACAAATTTACCGTTCCAATGGCGTCCATACAATGTACACACAGTAAGAGAGGGAAACTCCACTGATTTTCCATTCTTCAGCCTTTTCAACCAATAAAAGAAGATTGAACACTCTACACAGTTGTTGTAGCAATATATTTAATGTATATATTACCTATATCATCTACTACTCTTTTTGGTGGTGGATCGATAAAAAAAATTGTAAGAGGCACTTGGAAAAAATTAACATTTTATACTCCGAGAAATTTTTTGCCATGTCCTTTTCAATCCACTCATTTTATGTCATTAAAGCATATATGTTATGTACAAAGTATATATAAGGCCTCATTTCGTCATCATTATTACACAACATTATCATGAGATGATAAGCAAACAGGAAGTGAGTGAATTTATTCGAGAAATTGAAATATAATGGTGCCGTGGAGAGAGAAGAGGCAAGACAGGACAACTTACTGGAGGATGAACGCATACAATTTTCTATTTGCCAACCTTATTATTTTCGAGTTGTTCCCCGAATTCACAACGTAAACATTTTGCACTCCACGGCTTCCCTAATATATTCCTTCATCGTTTCATTACAACCTGCATAAAACCTGATATTGTGAAGTACTTGATGCCATCCTTTTATAAGCATGTGTGGAAGCAAGTTGGTTCGTGTCGTGTCACTTGATACGTGTACTTTTATTTAAAATGAAACGCAGCAGTAGGTGAGTATCTATTCACATTGGGGTTGAAAAAGGCACTCACACTAACGAAGAATACTATTGGCTTTTTTATCATGCTGACGACGGAGGAATAATAATAAACCGTTGTAAGTGTTGCAATGAAGACGCAGACAATTTTTTTTTACAAAAAAACGTGCAAACTGATTTTTCCCTTGCATCCAAGGTTTTTTTTTGGGGAAAACGTGAAGATGGCTGGAAAAATAACAGACTGACAGGGTCAAAGCATATAATATATTACATACAGCTTTTGATATGTTCGTCTACCTTGATTAATTGAAAGTGTTTGCAACTTTATCATCTGCCAGTTGTATAGGTTATTTTTTGTACTTGACGTGTCTAAGTAGAGCATACAAAGAGAACAACAATGATAGCATACACAGTGACAACATGATGTTGGTAATGAACCATTGCAGCTTTCAAAAACTATAATAAAAGATTATAATCAGCAGAATTTTTTTTTCTTTACAATTTCAAGAGTACAGCAACCATACATTACAGTTGTGGAACGGAAAACCTGTCGACTCTCAAAACCTTGGTAAAGTGAAGCAGCATTAGAAATGGTAGTAGTAGAACAACTCAAATAACTTCTAATGTACATCATCTAACCTAATAATGTAGTTGAGTGGAAGAGAAAAAAGGGAGCGAAAGTATGTAATGGTAAGTAATGTGATCTCCACCTTTCACTTGATTTCATTTTTTTGCCATCCCTCTTCTTCTCCTCCTCCTCATCATCATCCGTATCATATGATACCATATAACTTTTTCCGGACTTGTGCTCCTTCAGCTAATTTAATGTTTCAAAAGCATCTTCTTTTTTCTCCTTCTTTTCTACTTTGCTTGATCATGAGAAGCAGGATGAGGATGACGATGATGATCCTGTCATATTATCGGAGAAAAAAAGTTGTTTCTCAGTTTTGTTCACTGATGTTGTGCTATATCTCTCTGTCTTTCTATTTATGTGCCTGAGTGTGCGAGTCTGTACGGTTTGCTTTGTTGCTACCGATACTACTGTGGCGGCGGCTGCTGCTGCTGCTGCTTCTGTTGCTTTTTGTAGCGCATAAGTAGACGATTCTTCTGGCTGTTGCTTTTAATGATGATGATTATGGCGATGGTGTGCTACATTATACGTTTCTATCATCATCCTCCATCCAAAGAGAAACTTCCGTGTTTACCAAGGCTTTACCAAGCGTAAGTACCCGTTTTCTCGCATTTCTCATCATCCCATTCCTCTTTTTGCTTTTACTTATTTTCTTTATTGATACACAATAATAAAGTAAGTGCGTACATTACCACTGCCATTATTATTATTATTTGGTCCTTTTAGTCCTCTCTCTTTGACTCACACAGGCTTATTGTAACATGCACATATATTTTTATGCATACATACAATACATGGACGATACAGCATCCTCTTCATTTCCTACTTGCATCTTTTCTTTTTTTCTTTCTTTTCTTCTTTCGTTCCCTCTCTCGCCAAGTCTCAGGCAATCCACTAGAAAGGAAAGAGGCAACACGGATGAAAGAAGAAGAAAAAGAGCCTCTGGCAGAAAAGGAGAAAGTTGTTTTTGCTTTTTCTTCTCTTCTCTCCTTCTGCCTCCTTGATTCCTTCCTTTATTTCTCCACACTCCACTTACTTTTTTTTCTCTTCCCTTTCCCTTTTTTCTTTACTTTCTTCCACTTGATTCATTTTCATCCTCAACTAACAACATTGAACGCAACAGAAGAGAAAAGAAAAGCAAACGGGACCAGAGAACCGTGCATATAGGTATATCTGCTGCTGCTGCTGCCTAGTACTTTCTCAGTAATGTAATGAAATGAAAACTGAAACTGTGTGCGGAACCATCGCAAGTTTAGATTTATAGCAGCAAGGTATAGCCGTGCTGGTAATAGCTGTAGTTTATAGGGAATTCTTCCAACAAAAAACAGGATGATGCACACATTTATTATAGGACGACGTCTCTGATGATGATGATGATGACGGCAACGGGTTTTATATCGCGCTAAGAAAGTAACTAAATAGCTAAATGGTACATCCCATAAGAATTCATTGTGTTAATAATGCCTACACAAAGCAAACACAGAAACGCGGAAAGAAGAGGAAGAAGGAGCATATTCCCATTTTACGTTAGCTTACCGACATACTGTATTGAATGTGTTTTAAACACTTTTAACTTGATGATGATGATGCACCGTACGACTGACTTACGTCAGTCTGTCTCCTCGCCCTTGTGCAATTGGGACACCCTAATGCATGCATAAATAACACTTTATAATAAAGGAAGAAAAAAAGTAAACTGATCCAATGAATTCCTTGCAGTTTTCAGCAAGGTATTATATATCATCCAAGATCATTACTCTGTTTTGTCAGTACCAAAAACCCTTAATAGATACACACGCTAAAAGTATTAAAGCAAGCTTCTCGCTACTTTCCTACTCCTAATGACTTTCTTACAACTTTATTATTATTCTTAATAAAAGAGTTGGCTAACTGAAACAAAGGAAGCAACCGCTATTCCTACAACTCATCGAGTTTCTCCTTCTGTTTACTCTTTCATTTTCCCTGGAACGATATAGTATCCGCGTATGTTCACACCATTATATAACCAACCACCGTCGACCTACTATTATCACAGTCTTCCGTCTTGCTTAATTGCTCTCTCTGGACAATACCCAGAGCTCTAGCTGGAGTTGTACCAGCAACACGGCTTATACCGATTGCGACTACTAGTACAGCAGCAGCAGCAGCAAAAGAGGAAAGAAACATAAGTCCACTGATATAAAAACATGAGAGAAGCAAGACGACCAAAATAATAATAACAATAATAACCCGGCTATAAAGTTTAGGTATGTATGACTAGAAAAAGTATTCATATATCTGTACAGTCGCTCGGCTCGCTATTTTTTTGGTCACACTAACTAACTAACTAACTAACCCAGCTAAGTAGTAGTCATCCAACTAGTAGTAACTATCTTCTTATTATGAAAGTACGAGTGAGCTAAAGCCAAAACCAAGCCTGTGCTTGCGGCTCTTCTTATTCTTCTTCTCCATCTCAATACGACAAACGAGCTCATTTTATAGACAAACTTACTTACACACGCGAGTTTTACTTGTTTTCTTTATTATACTTTTACTTCTTCTTGGCCCAACTTGAAACATTTTCATTTTTCTCGCACCACCACCACCACCGCTCATATAAAAACACACATCCCAACCAAGAAAGAATTTGGATCAGGCATATAATGATACACACGTCGTGGCTTCTTCTTCGTCTTCTTCTTATATTAGATACTTACTTGTCTTAGCTTCATCCCAATTTTCAGCCAAGACACAACTTGTGCAAAAGAAGGGGAGATGGAAGGAAAAGAAGAAAAAAAGTTGATTATACACAAATAGTTTGTGTATTGCTATAATTTTCTTCGTCCACAACAATAAAACAAAAAAGAGAGTATTCAGAGCAAAAAAGGAAAGAGAAGCAGCAGCTCCTAGTGAGCACAAGCAACTATTACTACACACCAATGAAAACACCACCAGGAGATGATGATACTTTGGTGGTATGCTGATGGTGGTCGGTGTGTTGGTGGTGGGAATCTGCTGGAACATTAAGGAAACTGAAAAGTGCAAATGATGATACCGGAGAGAGAATATAGGTTTCCTGATTACCTCGTCTAAAACGTCATCATCATCAACAACAACAACAGTCGTTGTAGCAGTTTCATCTCTCTGCAGGCAGGTCAAAGGAATAAGACAAACATGACTCATTTCCATGAATTTTTACGCAAATCCCTTTCCTGAGTAGTAGTAGGAGTAGTAGTAACGGTTTCGGTACTAACCAACTCCAAGCATGCTGCTGTTGTTGCCATTATTATTATTATTACTGCCACCGTGCCTTGTGTGTAAGCTAGACAGCGAGAATGAAAATGAGTTTTTTTTCCTTAAAGGTCTTCTGCTGCTACTTCTCCTTCTCTCATCACTTAACTTGATCTTGTACTATTCCCAAGGTGGCTTACTGCTCTGTTTGCCACTACTACAACCAATGCAGTTGATGCTCTACTACCACCTTCGCTCTGAGTGATGATGGAAGGAAGAAGAAAAAATAAAACAAGAACTTACCTACCCATTTACTGGCTAGGACATGCATCATAAAAATAGTAAAATGAGTGCGTTTTGCTGCGTAACGTAAAGGAGAGCAAGGAGAAGAAGGAAAAAATGAACGTTGCCTTGCACTCCACCACTTTGCACTTCATGGCAAAACAAAAGATAATCGTAATAATAACAATAAATAATTTTACGTTAACCCTAGTCGATTGCATTTTTGGATGGGTGCATGCATGAAAATGAAATTCAAATGTGTGCATGCATGCGTGGATGGATGAGCGCGTACAAAGTGTCCTTTTTGGCGTTGACGTTATTACGTAGGCATATTATGTGCATATCATTATGAATTGATATGAATTGTTGATTACGCTGCTCTTGCTAGAAGAGTCTTTTGTTTTTTTGGAGCATTATATAGGCAACAGTACAGAGTACTATTGGTGGTGGCACATGTATCATCATAATCATTTTGCTCATCGTCATAATAATAAGAAACGACAGCGTCGGAACCCATCATAATAATAATAATAATAATAATAATAATCTTGGTCGTCGTTGTCGTCATCTCATACACCCATTTAGCAGTGTGTATCAGAAGAGATAAAATATAATAATATTAATAATAATCGTAAAGGCATGCAAGTCAGCAGAAGTAACCCTTTCTGTTCCACGCCAATGTCAAATAGCCAAGTATGGGAACATTTCCTGTGTTTATGTTTTATGTCGATGATCGTCATGATGATGATGACGACCACGACGATATACATTCACTTGTTTGATGCTAGATGTTATTATTGTTATGGTTGTTGTTGTTGTGGTATGCATGGTTGTTGTGGAGGAGGTGGGCTGTTCTATGCAAGGATTCATTTTTCTATAAGAAGACAAGCGATGAGGAAGATGAAGAGGAGGAGAGGGCAGGCAGGACGGATATGAATATTATGAATTGTAACACCATATCAACATAATAATATTATTACTATCATCATCATCACCATCCTCCTTGTCGTCGTCATGTTTGCTTGATGATGATCTTGTTTCAGAGAGATCCTCATAGACTCATATAACCAAAATCAAGCCACTTGTTCAATAATAGCAATTTTTTGCTGGCTTCTTCTTTTTCTCTTGGTTTAGTTAGGTTTTCGCTTATCACCATCCCTCATGATGATGATGATGATGGAGTTCAGCTCATATTTATTATTATTATTACTACTACCTCTGTATCTACCTACCAATACTCACTAGTAGTAGTTCTCACTCGTTTATTTTGCTACATGTCGCTGTTTTTGTTGCTGCTGTTATTATTCATATTGCAAAGTAAAATAGTACGTTGGAGTTTTGTGTCCCCCTTAAAATTTATTATTATGTATTTATAACATTTATTTATTATGATTTCCCATTATTTTTCCTCTCTGCCTTCTTTCTCTTCTTAAGTCGTTGCATGCTGCTGCTGTTGTGCGTGTGTGAAGAGTGCAGCAGCCGTATGAAATCTAACAAACTACTACTACTACTACAAACATGGATGATGATGATGATGCTCGTTGGCTATAAAGATAGATGATAGCAGCACATACTAATCCATGTCAAGCCACAAAACAAGATTTATTGTTAACGAACTGCGAGTAAAAGACAAAAAAACGTGAAATCCTCTTCGCCAACGTCGTCGTCCTCGTCATTATTATTATTAGCAAAAAGCAATCTAGTTGAAAAGAGGAAAATAATGTTGAACATGTCCCGTTCCTTCTTCTTGTGACAACGACGACTACGACGACGAACACATGCATGCATAATAAAAATAGGAAGAGAATCAAGAGTCAGTTGAGAGTCAACTGGTCTAACAGTAGTACAAAAAATACAGAGAATTGGAACGATGAACCAAGTAAATCATCACGTTGCATTGCGTCGTCAGTCCAAAAAAATCCTCATCATCATAATAATAATGGTAATGATATGTATGCAAAGTAGAGACAATAATAACGCACTAATTTGGAAAGGAGAAGATGCATCTTGAAAACAATAGGGTAGTTCTGGTCAGTCAGCCGTGTGTACAGCTTCCATTAAAAAGAAGAAAAAAATGGACTTGTATGCATTATCGGNGGCATAAAAAATTCATCGACGTTTTTTGATGAGCAGACAGTGTTCAGCGCTAAGAGTATTTTGCCTTGATTTTTTGACTACGATGATAATGATGATGATCGTGATAGTGTCTTGTTTGCTTTTGCTTACTTAACCTACCTAGCTCCATCAGTACCACTCGCTTTTATAGGTAACTAACCAAGATGCACAATCAGTTACAGAGCATGTAAGTATTTTGTGGATTATGGACTTTTTATGCGTTATGTGGCGTATTGGTGGTGGTGGTGGTGAATAACTAAGGACGTTGTTGTTGTGAGGAGGCATATTTTTCGATAGTCGTTGCTGCTCGCTCCTCAGGGGAAAAATGATTTTGTTAAGGATAAAATGGCATGCCACCTCTAAAGAGGTTGTAACTAGTCGTTCACTCGAAATTTTACGAGTCGTGTTAGCATGCATTTGGTAAATTACGACTCACGATTCACGATATGCATGCTTACACAAGCTCACGACGACAACAACAGCAACAACAACGACAATGATAACAGAAATTAATCTGAATATAGGCAAGTAGCGGGAGACATTGTTTGAAAGCATAGCGTCAGCACAAGATGTTTCTCAATTGCAATTATAAACTGCATAATTAGTTATACCCCAATCAAAATTTTACTATTCCATCAACTATAATCACCCAATACGTTTGGTAGATGCAGATTCATGCATCTGAGTGATGAAACAGGCAAGTACTTGATTTACGCTTTGATTATCTTATTATGCCCCCACTGGTAGCGATGTTCTGTGGCTGTCCTCCTGTTAAATAAAAAAGTATATGCCTAGATAAGAAAAGGGGAAAAACTAACTCACTACTACGTACTCAACGATGAAATTATAAACTAGCTGCATAATATGTAGTTCCAAATCATTCCCCACCTTCAATAATAACAATAATGCAATATCTGCAATGTCGACTAGTCGACGATAGATGGATTGGAAAGATAGATAAAAGTAAGTACATATAATACCTGCCAACATGATCATCGTCATTTAAAAAAATAAACTCTTATTGTTGATATCGACTACTCTACTACCATACTTGCATAAAATAGTTTTTGTTATTATATGTACGGCCTCCTGTATGCAAACGAAAAGTAGCAAGGTGCCTTTGAAGTACCAACGAGGGAGCTTCAAGTCAGATTTTTTCCACATGCCATACAACCCTTTAAAAGTGCTCCAAAAAGCTACCAAAAAATCCAATCCTAGTATTACATTTTTAATACATGCACTCACAAGAACAGCCAATATTATTGTTGCATATGTGCGTGCAGCTCTTCTGCCTGCACCATATGCCATGCCATTATTATTATTGTTATTATTATAGGTATTATGAGCCTGTGTGTCGTCGAGAAAAATTATCTTTGTTGTTCATCAGCTCTCTCAGACGAGGAGGAATAGTGCAGGGTTTTCTTGTTTTTTGGTAAGTGAAGTAGTAGTGGAATAGCGGGCTACATGATGGCTATGCAAGTACAACATTATGACTGCATGATAACGGCAGTACTAGCTTTTTTCAGCTAGTTTTATACAGCACATGGGATTATATGCTGTTGTGGAGATTGATAAGAGAGGTATAATAATGCACTTTACTTGAGTTTATCAGTAGGACTACTACTTCACTAGAAGGAGAAAAAATGAGAGGGTTTGATTAGGGCACTTGTCTTTTCGTTCCAATAATGCCATGCCATGTCATTACTTTTGCCATGCATGCCACCCTACTTCTTTTTTCTGTTGGTTTTGGCTTTTTTATGTGAATCATCAATCGAGTGGATAACACAATATTCTACACAGCTACCATCACCACCACCACCGCCACACACCATCAGGAAAAAAACAGGAAAGGGTGACATAGAATTGCAAGCAACAACACAAAAAACATGAAAAGATATGTACAATTGTTGTAAGTTTCTCTCTCTCTCTCTTCTTACTCTACGTGTCTGTGTCAGTGTCTCTACTTGCTTATACCAGAGTAAACCGTGCAATATTTATCGAACAAGTCTTTGTGATCCACTCTCTGCTCGGTCTCTTTTGCTACAATTCCTGAAAGAAGCATCAACAGAGAAGAATAAAAAGTGGATATTTAAGTTGTTTGGCATTGCCTTTTGCCTCGCTGTATACTTGTTGTCGTATGTGTAGTATGTATAATGCTCAAACAAAACATGAAATGATACTATCATCCTAACATGTAAATATGTATATATATTGTATAGTCAAGAAGAACTGTAGTAATAAGGATGATGATGACAACAACAAACGGGATGATTGCACTTTATACCGCGAGAAATTCTTGTAACATGCCCAAGAGCCATCATCATAATATAATGGAGGTAACCACTAGAGAGAGAGAGAGAAATGCCATATACCACCACCACCATCACACCACAGTACCATTTTACCATCATCGTCGTCCTCGCAGTCGTCATGGCATGATACCACCTGCTAGTTTTACTCAAGTGAAGACGAAGAAGGAAGAAGAGAAGGAGAAGAGAAGGACCAAGTTGTTGCATGCACCACCACCATCATCATCTTCATCATCTCCTCTCAAGTCAGACAGACAGAAAGTGGTGGTGGCGGTGGAGGTAGAAGAATATGGGTATAAAGTACATTGTTAGAGTCGTTTTATCGTTAGAACAACGTAACAGCCATGAAACGTAAGGACTTTGCAAAATGCAGTTTTCTATTTAACCTGCTTGTTTTTTGGTCTTCTTTTGCCTGGCTTGCCCCTTTTCTTTCTTTTTTGGTGGAATATGTACATATAATATACATGGAGGTGTTTGCCTACAAAAGTTTTTTTTCTTGTAAACGCCGTACCGTACTAGTTAGTCTAGGAGTGAGTGTGATGCTGGAATGCATGCATGAATAGATATTGTGTGTGTGTGGGGATGTTGATGATGCCGAAAGAATCGGTTTTTGCTTGAAGGAATCGTTTTTAAAGTGGAAAAGCACAAGTGGTAGTAGAAAAGCAACAAAGAACATAAGCAA
>JAANSP010003114.1:0-11775 GCA_036850745.1 Homidia socia
TTACCGTAAAGTTAACGGATAAGTGGGAAAAGGGATGGGGTAGTAGAGTTTGTTCCGTCTGTCCCATCCAAATATACTTAATACTGTAGCAAAAGCAGCTACAGCAGCAGCCGACAAGCAAAACGAGAGGTGCAGACAGATAAGAATATGTGCTCAGCGATCCATACATATATATTCCTCCTCACCTTATCCCCCATTTTTTACCTACATGGTGGATGCATGAAATGAGGCAATAAACTACCTGAAAACCTCTACACCACCACCACCACCACTAACCTATATATACCTCAATCACTGCTGCTGTTGCACTAGTGCATTTCTCTGGTTTTATAAAATATTACGAGATGCAATAATTATCAGCATGGAACCCTAACCTACCCCTTGGCCTTGCTTTATCCGGTCTTCTATTTCTCAGAGATCCACTACTCCACTCCACTGTAAAATGTGGCAGAGCTCATATGTGTGCATCTCCCTGTCCCTTAATTTGGGTCTGCTTGTGAACGCTGAACATGCCTAGGTAGCTGATAATCTCGACAAGGATGATGTGATCTTGCTGCTATAGCAAACTACCGTAAAGTACTCTCCCAGTTTCGGGAATTTGGGAGAATTTGTTGAATCAACATGTTAGCTTCCTCTTGTCCAAGTAGTCACGACATGTGCGTACAAGTACCTCTCCTTGTAAGGAAGTGCGTACCTACACACATAAAATATTATGTAATGTACAACAACATGTACGTTATTCGTGTGGGTATGTACCCATGTATGCTTTTACGAAAGACACAAAACATTTAAGATATTTTTTCCAATCCAATAAATCCAATAAAGCGTTGCATGCATTTAATTTTTTTTCTCGTTAATTAATTACAGAGAGATGCCACACAAGGCTTGTCATCTGGAACGCCTCATCAACAAACCAGTGCTACTACTTTCAATCAGATTTGTCAATTGATATCAATCATTCTGTAAATTGTGAATTGCAAAGTTCTGTATTGCCTAAACTATACAGTGCTGTAATGATACTAGTGTTGATTTTTAAGGCAGTTAATCACTGCCGAAATCAAGTAGTTGGACCCACCACATGAGTGTATTAATTACGGACGAATAAATTTTATGCTGCAACAAGCAATAATTTATTTCACGTTGTTTTTTCAAGAAATGTGAGAAGACGAACTACAGTGATGATGGAAAAGCAAAAACTTGACAAAATATTTGCCTTCTTGTGTTAAAGTTATTGACAGCGTCTCGTTGTGTTGTGTTGAAAAGTTGACAGAAAATACGCAAGGTCAACCGTGTATTTTTTATGTATGAAAAAATACAAGACAAAGACAACACCACGACAATTTTGTGAAGAAATGAACTCTACACTACTACTGGTACCCCTTCACTTACTTTAAATAATTTTAGGATATACCCATATAAAAACCAGAACAAAAGTAGCTGTTGTTGTTGTTCTTGCAGCTATTGTGTTATTTTGTGATTAAGTGAGTCAGTGTTGTTCTATATACGTCATTTGATGACGATGACATGACTCCTGATGTTAAAAAAGTACCTATTTTTTTGTAATGCGATATGGAATGAGACAAGATTGAAAAAAGAGTCACACTGGCAAACTTTTTGTCTGTCAATTTATTTCACCGGAAAATATCTTGAAAATTGTTCTGCTCGGTGGTGTCGCCTCAGCAAAATGGATTATGGAAACAATGAACTAGAACACGAGATCCAGTTGTCCGATTTTCGGATTCTTTATTTTATTCTTTCGGAAAAACAACAGTTTTAATGCAAAAGTAAGAATTAAGATTCATGTCTATTTCAAGATATTATATTACCTGTGTAAATCTTCGTTGAAGCATTAGAGAAGCACGCACACGACATTATTTTTGTGTAAAGCCGGTTCCAGAAAAAAAGTCGATGATGCTGAGTTCATTATGATAGGTGGGATCTCTGGTTGGAATATAATGTAATAATAATGTGCAGCATTTCCCAGTACGAAACTCATAACTTTGGAAAATGATTAAAAACAGCAAATTATATATTCTGCTCTGGCCTGTTCCATAAAACGGTAAAAAATATATAGCATTCATTTTATTTCTTTTCCAAACATGATTCCACAGCTCGTTCCACTCTCTCTCGCCTTGCCGCTGCTGCTGCGTATTATTTCCTTATTTTTTCTTACTATTTGTCTTTTTTTGCTATTAAGGCAGAGAGAGAGAGAGAAGAACAGGAATCGAGAAGGAAAAATAAGACGAATGACCTGGAAGCGGCGGGTTGGATGGCCTTAGTGTATAAAATATTGTGGATGCTTTCACATTGCATACTTTATATAGAAATGGCTGCGATAGTAATGGTGGTGGTGGTATGGTATCACGCTCTTTCTCTCTTTCACTCTACAATATATTAATTTACACCATGACAAACCAAGTAGACATGGCTCTTGGTTCTTTTTTCCTCCATTTTTTGGAAAAATACTTTATTTTCTCATTCTTTGCCTTTTTTCTTCGTTTTCTTCTAGAATCTGCTTCTTATTCTACATAGTCTGGAGTTTTTCAAGTAATTTTCCCCAATCTACATACAAACATGAATGAACCAGCGAGAGAAAGAGAGAGATAGAGAGAGAGAGAGAGAGAGAGAAACGAAAAAAGATAAATGAATGCTTTTGAGCGATCTGACACGCATAGCAGCAACTGCCATCCATACACACTTACTAGCAGCAGAACTACTTATTTTTACTTCTATTAGAAAATATCCTGAGGTTTTTTTACTTTCTTGTGTGCTCAGAAAAAAGGAGAAAGGAAGTGCAAGAAAAAATAGTAAGGCAGATAAAAGAATTTGTCTCAACTCGGAGACTTAGGGGCTTGCTTCTTTTCCCTTTTTTCCCTCTCCATCCTTCTTCTTCTTCTTCTTCTTGCATGCTCGGTTGCTGCTGCTGCTTGTGTCGATGTTTTTCCGTAGCTCCACCGCCACCATCCACCATAGTATTTTTTTCCTTTTTAGTTGAAAAACTAAGTGTGTGTGAGTAAGTAAGTAAATGCATGTATATTTTACCCAACATTTTTTATATAAAACAACATAACACTGCATATTATCATATATACTTATAAGTTATAACGATACATAATTTTTTTCTTCTACATACTATCTCAAATTGTATGAGTGAGTAAAACTTGGTGGTAGTTCCTCTTCCATGCATGGAGCAGACTGCAACTATTCCTCCGTATTTTTTATATAATATATTTTTTCCAACACCACAATCAAACCTCCTCCTCCGCTATCTCTTTTCCTCCCTATTCCTTTACTCGGGGAATGAGATTGCTTCTACTTGTTTTTTTCGACAATTTTTGTTCCGACTCTACTCCACACACAGATACTTAAAGTATGGACGCTATATTTCACGCTACTTAGGGATTTGATGATGCTGATGTTTCTTTACTAACTGCTGCGGGAAATATATATTCTCTCTCTCGTAAAGCCACCACCACCACCACCAAAACTTTATTTAGATTATTTAATTTTTATTCCGACTCTGCTCCACACACACAGATACTTAAAGTACGGACGCTATATTTCACGCTACTTAGGGATTTGATGATGCTGATGCTACTTTACTAACTGCTGCGGGAAATATTGTATAGCCATCTTGCATTAAAATAGGTACTACATATTTCGTCCAACGCTGCTGCTGTCAGACACAAAAAAAGCACACACAGAGCACATATTACTCTCTTTTTTCAGTGAAATGAAAATGTATGATGATAAATCCTAAAGCAATTCACAATTTACGCGGGCATAATAATAATAACATCAGCGTATTTATAATATACACTGCACGTAAGTATATTGGCGTTGGTATCCGTTATGGTTTCGAAATTTCGACATTGCCAAACAAAAAGGTAGTTGTGCCGTCTATTATTTTTCTAGACTGTGTGGTTAGCTTTGCTTCTCGCTTCTGTCTGTAATAATAATAAGTAATAAGAAGACTGTAGAATTTGTAAGGTCGGCAAACAAGGGGCGAAAATATACGACGACAGACATGTTCCTCATTCAACTAGCAACAATCCTTTAATGTGCTGTGTATCATAATCAAAAAAAACCGCAGAATAGTAGTNAAAATATACGACGACAGACATGTTCCTCATTCAACTAGCAACAATCCTTTAATGTGCTGTGTATCATAATCAAAAAAAACCGCAGAATAGTAGTATGCTGTGTACTAATACAAAAAAGTATAGCACCACCATCACCAACAACAATGATCATCTTTTTTTCGTGTGTAAGTGCAAAAAGTGGAAAAGACAAACTGTAATCATGATACATGTATATATATTACTTGCATGACATGTAAGTAAGTATATAAGGACGAATGAGTAAATCCCCCACACTATTTCTTTATTTCTTTTGATCTTGGACCGATGTATGTTTTTCTTTGCAAAAAAAGAAACTTGTACGTTTTTTATCCTTCTTTTCATAAGAAGCTTTTTTATGAGAAAATATGGACAAAGCAGAGAGCAGAGCACACAACAACAAAAAAAAGTTTTTTGGACGTGTTTTTTTCTTTCTTGTTTAAAAAAACTTTTTTTACCGAAAACCAATGCGCTTTTGTTGTTTGGATAAAATACAGTTTCTTGAAGAAAAAGAATAATAATAATGCAAGTACTGAATTTAAAGGAAAGTCTTTTTTTTAAAGAAGAAGAATAAGTAAGTAAACCAAAAATTCTTTCTTTTTTTCTTCTACTCCGGAAAAGGAAATAAATATCTCAACAGAAATATATAGTGTATTCAGTGAAGAGAGAAGGAAAGCAGGCGTGTATTTTTTAGAAGAAACTACCACAACTACAACCCTACTTGCTTTTTAAAGGAACGCAAAAGTGCACAAGCAAAGATTTATCTTTTGGAAGCGGCGACAACCAAAAGAGACAACGATGATAGATCAAAGAAGAAATTTATGAGAAAATTACCGTTCACAATAATAATAATAATGCATGCCACCGTCCACCAAGCATAAACTGTATTTTATAAACATTAGAAGTTGTATTTAGTATGCTTGCATAAAAAAGTTTTCTTGAAAAAAAAATACAAAAATATGATGCATTTATAATGATGGCGTAGTAGGCAGTGTTTTTTTTTTTCAAAAAAAAAATGTAAAATTGGAAACAAAATGGTACTACGCTGCACTAGACTACTGCTGTTGTTGTTGTTATTTCCTGAATGTGGAAATTTTGTGAAAGTGAAAGCAATCAGTATAAAAATTGCAATGGAAGCTTATATTGGTGTGAGTTTTGTATTAAATCTTTATGCAAGTAGTAGTATTATAGGTAGTTTGTACATCATCATCATCATCATAACGCTTTAGTAAATATCTCAGCAGAGCAGCCATAGCCAAAAGCAGCAGAGTGACCGCCTGCTGAGCAGTTCCGCCATTTTTCACAAGAAACAACGACAAACTTGACAAGCATCCTCCAGTCAAATGGATTCATATACATTTTACAAGCAGCCAACAGTTCTTGTTTCACTTTTTTCTTCTCCTTTTGGCAAAACAATTAAAGTGTGGTGGTATCGTGCAATAATCTTCTGCTATAAGGATTTATTTATTTATGTAGTTGTTGTAGCTGGTAGCGTTATTTTGGAAAATATAAAAAATTTGGAACTGCAAACTTCAATTTATTTACGTGTTTGTCTCTATGCATAGTTTTGTGTTTTTGTAGAAATGTTTAGGCATGTGCGTACGTATGTATACTGCTGCAAAAATTATTACATTCTGGTTTATCATCACTATCAAAATATCACCATCAGCAGTAAGTAGTTCATGCATAACCAATAAAAGGTTACAGGAAAAAACAGAAAATTGCTGAAAATCATCAAAAATGTCAACATATATATTTTTCAGCAGTAGTCGAACCAAAAAAATATTTTTACAAAAAATATCCATTACCTACTTGACTTTTCTCATTTTTTTCAACCATATACTACTACTACACACTTCTTGCAAACCATTATGATTACAATCATTATAAGTATTATTCCATCCAGAATTGTATTTTCAACAGAATTCATACACACTTGTAGTATCTGTATTTATGTGTCTGTGCTGTATGGAAAATATGAAACTTAAATAATCTTGAGCAAAGAGACCATCGTAAATCAGCATATGGCATGTGGCCTGAAATTACTTTGGCTAGAAAATACCTACTCTTTTCTCTCTCTCTCTCTTTTCGGTTCTGCTGCTTCTCCACCACCACAAAAAAGGATGACTATGACTTGTGTGTGTGTATTTTGCCAGGACAGAGAGATAGAAAAGCGTGTATTATTATTATTATGCTTTTATAAATTTATATGCATAGTAGTATTTTCACTTCTTGTGAATTGTATTAGAGTTTTGTTCAAAGCATCATCGTCATCATGTACATATCTGCACTTATAGAGCAGTGTAATTTTATGGCAGTCCAAAAAAGCATGCTGCACGGTGGCTGCTGGATTGGATAGCAGCAGCAGCAGTAGTAGTGGCAGTGGAAGCATTTTCCAACAAACCTTGGTCGGTGTGTCACCATATTTCTTTCCCCAAGTTTGATATAAGCCTATCCGAATAATTTATTGAGCCAGGAGGAAAAAGCTGCTTTCCAACTAGTAACAGCACACACACGCGTGTATTTACTGTACTATAGGCAAAAGCCATATATCAGCTTGCCTGTTGTATATAAAATGATATACCATGATGCTATAACCACTACCAACACAACGAACGACAACGTTTCATTTTTTTCTTTGCATTTATCCTCCTAAGAGTTTTTTTGTGCCTTATTGTTCTACACACTGCTATATACGAGACGAGAAGCAAATATACCAGTTTTTTCTGCGACATGTAGAAATATAAAGCATGTGATTTTATGTATGTGCAGGCAATATATAACATTTTGTGCTGTTCTCAATTGAGGGATTTCCTCAAGCGAGACATTCATCGCATCGATTCTTCTGAGAGAATCCACTCTCTGCGAATTTTCCATTAGTTCCATCTAAAAAAGTTCCATGCTCAATAAGTCTTTGCTTCAGTTGTGCCGCGTTTCGACACACACACAAGCAAGCAAGCTACCACCACCACCTTTTTTCAAATATATCTTCATGCTTATTATTATTATTATTAAATATAGGAATACGAAACTCTTGTGAAGAAAAGGTCCAACTATAATAAATTGTAGTCGCAGCAGCAGCACTACCACCATTGCCATCGGTATAGAAAGGGAAAAAAACAGTTGCTGGCTTGGCTGCTTTGCGTGATAGTGTACTGAACTAATATTCAATCCCACGCAAAGCTTCTTCGCTTTTTCCACGCTACCTACCACCACCTTCTCCTTTTTTACCTCCTCCTCCTCCCCAGTATATTGTCAAGAAAAAAAGAAGAAGAGCAAAGGTGCATTCATGAGGACAAGGTAATATACTGGGCATAATATAGGAAGGACTGGGAGAGAATGCATGAAATTTTCCCAGAAAAAGGTGTAGGTCCCGTTTGTATAGTCGCGGAGGAGACATGAAATAGCGTGTGGAAATATGTATAGAAAACTGGTGGAGGTGGTGAAGAGAGAGAAAGAAAGAGACAGACCACCTCTTCTTCTTCTTACTTTCTCTCCTTCGTCTTCCTCCTCCTACTTACTTTCTTTCCTAACTTGCTTTATTATTACGGGAAAGAAGAAGAGTGAAAGCGGAGAACTGGTTATTCCTTATTGCCTGGTGTATAGGCAACCCGAAATACGATTTTATTCTCATAAATCTCCAGGAGGCATAACACCCGCCTAGACACTCCAGCAAGAACCCACAGCAGCAGCCATCTCGCAAGCTATTTTTTGTAATATTCGATTGGAAAATGCTGCTATTAAAGTGGTGAAGCTACTGGCAAAAAAGGTTTACTAACTTTATGCAAGATACCTACGTATAAATAATATGGCAGCAGTGTGCGTTCCTTATATTCTATCGAAGCTTTTTTGTCATTTCAAATTTTCTCATTAAAACCGAAAAACGCTTTTTCACGAAAGCTATCTGTACAAGAATGCAAGAGGATTCTGTCGTATAGACACACATAATTTCTCCTGACCTTTCAAAGAAAACTCAACTTTAAATGTGCGTACAATTACGTGTAAATTGGATAAAAGTAGTGCATGTATTTTTTGGCTTGCCTCTGTACAAGTTTTATAATAATTAGACTAATGCGTACACCCGAGAAAATCCCAAATACTACTGATGGCAAGCTCCTATTTCTTTAATAACCTGACGTAAGAAAACAATTTGGATGCCAAGCAATTGACAATAAGTGCTCCCAATATTATAATAATAATGATGACATTCATGTCATATTATTACTGTCGTCCACTACCAACTCTTAATTAAATACCAGAACAATTTTTGTCCTCGTTAATTTCCTAAATATTTCAGTACTGGGTTGCGTATTTACAAGTAACGATGTGATGATGTGCGATTTAACAAGCAAAAATATGCTGGGCTATTAGTACTGTCGCACAATAAAAAATAGTGCAAACTTATATACCTACTGCATACGCTATAATGAAAAGTAACACGACAGAAACCAAACGAAAAAAATACGGTATTACATTACATTGACATTACCAATGCATAATAAATGCAATTGTTTGAAAAAGAAATGGAGGAGTAGAGTGAGAGCGAGAGAGGAGTGTGCAAGTTAGTTATCGTAATGAACCTCAGTTTCTGAAACTAATGAGCACGAATAATTGTGTTGGCAATAATAATACCATAGTTTAAACGTACGTATAGGACCATACCACCACTTCTTGTAGCATGTAGGCTATACAGTATTATAGATGGAGTAACCGACTGGCTGAGTGAATCATTTTCTGAAATCAAACAACTCATTTACTTGCTTATCGTTCCTCTTATCTTAACAACCATGCGCCCAACTGGCTTTGCCGCTTTCGTTCCTCATTATTTTTTCCTCAAAACTTCTTCATTCTCTTTTCTTCGTCTTCTTCTCTCCTCATCATCATCATCATTGTCGTCGTATAGGCAGTTTTTTTCATGTCTATAACTGCCGTGTGCCTTGAGCACATAATAAACAAACATACATAACGTAACCCACACCACACTCAACTGAAAATTGCATAGAAAAAAAACAAGTAAACAAGAAAAAAATATAATACTCAGCTAAAAAATAACTAACTACACAATAAGCGCTTCTAAAGAAAAAAACACACATGTGTGGTGATAGTAGCGAAGGTGGTGTATATGCACATTATTATGTATTAAGTGCGTACCAGGAAAAAAAATATCGTGTTTTCAGGTAATAGACAAAAGGCAAATGGTATCTACTAATGAGTGATGAGATGACGATGATGATGAGGATGGGTTTGAACCATATGACGAGAGGGTAAAAGAAAAAAAAATGAATACCTTTACTACGGTTCACTGCAAGATATAAAATTATATAAAGCTCTAGTGCTATTTTTTCAGGTACCTACTTTCTGAAACTCTTCCTGTAATAATAATTGACACGCACACGCACACACTGTCTATGCCGTATTTACAAGTCGTGAGAACCATATCGGAGGAAGGTCTCTGCGACATACTCTTTTCGAACTGATAATCTTAAAAAATGATTTAAATTGTTGGTTAAACTCTCACAAGAAAAGATATGGAAGAAAAAAAATGTAGTGTGTAGTGCGTGCACTTGTGCATATCGCAAACAATAAAAAAATCTTTACATTTTTATTAAAATCTGGCAGCTGCTCATACCTTCCGTTCTGTATTTATTTTCCTGTTGTTTTTCGCTGATAAAGACGAGTTAAAAGATATCAAGTCAAGACAGTTGTCTAGAATGGAATAGCCATGATAAAAAAGTATATTTTGTACCCGTGTGGGCAAAATGATACAGGTTGACAAAAGGTACAAAATCGCACATTTGAAAAAAACTCTGATGATAAATATTTTGCTATCTTCATCATCAGTAGCTGACAATAAACTATTAAATGTCAATAATCATTTTAGATTATTATTACACAACTGCCGCGATATCATATACATGTATTGTTTGTGTATGTGTATGCGTTTAAAAAATGTTACGGATTTGTGGTGGTGGTGGCATTGATGGTGGTGTTGTTGTTGAGGTTGAGGAGGTACTGCCTATATAAGGAAATTGATAGTGTAATAAATAAGTGAGTAATAGAAAATCGAATTATTGCCCATTTGTTTTTTTATTATTTGCTTACGGCCGCTAGTGCATATTTAACATTACACATATATTTTTTGGTAAGTGTGGAGCGATCGCCATATAAAATGGAATATAAGTTGAGTTGATTGTCGAAAGTCAAAACCCAACCCAAGTTCCAGCCCTCCTCACACGTCCCTTCAACTACTGCACTTTCTACAGAGCTACATCTTAAACCACCACCATAAACAACACTAAATGCCACCACTGCTTGCTTGCTCTCGCTGCTACAAAGCTTTGCTGGCTTGTTGTGTTGCATTGCATTACATTCCTTTTTTACAAAAAGAAAAAGGGAGAGAAGCAACACGTTGATTCAAATCTGCTATTATTATGAATGACGGACAGGTAATAAAATAAAATTTTATGAAGGTTGTAAAGTCAAGTTTTACTGGCTATTTGGGAGACATACGAACCCAGAAAACGAGCGGGTGGACGACTTTACGAACAAGGAGTAAAAACGTACTGGGGAAAAATAGGAGCAAAATATACACAGTCAAGAAAGTATAAAAAAGAGAGACTGCTGCCTTTTCTATCCATGAAAAAAAAATATAAAAAAGAAGATTGAGAAGAGGACCATAAGACCAAAACCATCTTCAGAATATTTTTTTTCTTCTAAGCTCAATGACGACGACGATGACGACGTGGGATTGGGATCTAAAGATCACTCTCTCTTTTTCTCTCTTTCATAAGAGATTTTTTCAAGTTGGATTTTTTAGAGAATAAAAAGACGGCTCAGCAAGCTTCTATGCTGCTTGGTTTCGAAACTGTAGCAGTTGAAAAAAACAAAAAAGTATTTTTTCTTCTGGGAAGCAACAGTTTAAATGATTTTTTTCTCAGTCTTTTTGTGAGACAAAGTGCATTAAAAGAAATGCCAACAACATCAAAGCAATGTTTTGTTTATATTTAAGAATGAAATCAGTTAGGCTGATCTTTAACATGAACATCGTCGTGGTGGTATTTGGTGGTGACTTTAAATGTCGATTGAACAAAGCGTCTGTTATTTAATAATGTTTGCTGTTATTTTTTATATAAAGTGGGTAAATAGGCAAAAAATGTCAGATTTAGAGCTTTTATTTTGCTTAAAAACATCATTCTTAATTTAAATATTTACAAAGAAACAAAATGCACGTACAATTTTTTACGATTGACTATGAGAGAAAATAGCACTTATTTTAAAAAATATTTGCTTACTTCATTTGCCTTGTAGTTTTTTAAAGGGAAATTTGTCGGAGTCTTCAGTATAGATTGACTTTAGATGACAGATTTAGCTCTTTCATTTCACCTTTCGTACTGCACATCATCAAAATAATTTGTACTTCACTTTGGAGCTCATAAAAAGTCTATAATTATCATAATCTTTCTTTTCACAACCACCACCATGAGTGCAATAATATAATGAATGAATGAAATGGGTTGCATTCAAAAATGTGTGTCTTTACTATAGACGAAAAAGTCATAATAATTTTCTAGGTTAGTATACCTAGCATAAAGACATAAAATGCACACAGACACACACTCTCTGAAACTAACAACGAAATGATAACATTATCGTACGA
>JAANSP010003115.1:0-11772 GCA_036850745.1 Homidia socia
TTTTTTTTTCAAAAACCAAAAAAATATAAGAAATTTACAAAGAATCTGACTCAAGTGACACCTCAAGAGATTGAACTCCAATAATTGCGTATAGTTGTGCAGTTGTAAATACCTGCGCCCCTTGATACGTGACTGATAATCCAATGTAAAAGTCCCAATTGTATCAACTATTCTAAATTTCCACAAGGTGCGAATTTGGTGGAAATTCAAATAGTATCAGAGCTGGCCCTAAGAATCAGTAATCAGCCCTCGGTTCGCGAAATCAGAATTTCCTTGTGCAATCGTTAACTTTTTCGACATACCCTGTTGCAGACAGACAAAGGCACAGACAACATTGTATTGGCACCTTAATAATGGTCTGGAGAGTCTGGCCAACATACACGGTCATGTAAGAAGAAACAAATCAATTTTCCCGATTAAATCTTGGATGGATGCATGTACAAGAACAGATTGCATTCTATATTTTTTATTTTGAACTTTACGTAATTTATTAAACGTTTCAATGTGAAAACTAAAGGATTCAAGCATAATGTGTGGGATCAGGTCATTATTTGGCGTAAATATATTTTAAGTATATATGTTTATATAATTTCTTCATTTCATTTATTATTATTACATAATACGTTGATTACGACTTATCATCATACTATTATACTTCATCTCATCCCAGTTCGCTTTGGACGCTGGTGGTAGTATTGTAACGAGAACGACACTACAATTAGGTTCTTGAATAATATTACAATAATAGTAATAGTTTTAGGTATAATGTAATATAATATATATTTTATATATGTTTATTAGAGTAGACGTATCTGTTATCTAAAATCTTTCGCTTCGTGTACACAAATTTTTTGTTGCGACTTTTGCCTTACTACAATGATTAAATGTATACCTACTATATATCATAATATATATATATATTTATATTTATGTATTGTAAGCACTGTTACGATTTACGACTTGGATGCGAAGATATATTTCCTAAGTAAATAGCTCAATTTCAATCATTTTCCGATTCTCCATCGCTTGAATAACAGACTGTGGTTGCTTGACGAAGGTAGCCAGCCTGAGAACCATCACTGTTGGAGCGTAAAAAACTTAATTTTTAGTTTACGTAATCTTAAATGTATAAATTTTAATATGAAACATTAAAGTAGGAAAGCACTTACCACATACGACGGTAATGCTTCATCCACTCATCCATCATCTGAGTAACCAAAGGAGGACGCTTTGGAATTCGCTGTCGAGCTACCATTATACCTCCGTCCGTGTAGCACATGTCCAGCCATTCACTCATGATGATTTCCTCTTTCCCAATCTTAACAGTGAAAGGTTTTCTTAATCAATGTCATGAACGGATAGTAATAAATTACAATGTGAAACATTAAATGGTATTTTACCTGTGACTCCGATAAAAAGTGTATGGGCAACATATCCCCTTGACAATTGATTAGGGGCAAGTAGACACAACGTGAATTGATGTCATCAGCGTCAAGTTGGGCTGCAGAGGCAATACGAGACATTGGATCGCAATCAGGCTCCATAGGTACCAAAGCAGAAAAGTGGCCACGGGTGTATCCCAAAGCGATGGGCCACTTCCAGCAAAATGAATGTTCCCAAAAGAAGGGTAAATAGATGCCTAGAAATGGTAGTGGTTTAAAAATTACTTAACGTTTTGTTGAGTTTTATGACATGCATGCTTTTTAAAAGTGGCCATTGTACACACCCTCATATCGTGCAAAACCAAGATCGTCTCCACGATAACTCTTGACAAATTTTACTCCATACACTATGATTGGACGACGGAGAATATGGGCCAACACAAATATGTGAAGCTGCTCCAGGCTTGAGCCTTGTTTTCCAGCGATCGACAACAACTTGGTGAAGTCGTTCATACATTGAGTCTCATTTAAACTAAAGTTCAAAAGTCCTGCAAGGAGCAGCTCACTTTCCTTCCATCGCTGATAGAACCTGAGTACAAAAATAGTAATTAATTAATTACCATACCCGTTTAATCTTATACTGCCCAGCTAATTAGTTCACTGACTGTTTACGTACATGTTAGAAGATTCACTTAAGGATTCGTAGAGTACTCTTCTCAGTCCTCCATCATGATCAAATATGCCCCAAGTGGTTTGAAATACAGCGTCAAGAAGACAGTCACCTGCTGATCGATTCCACAAGGCATAAAGTCTTGAATTTAATGAATCAGTTAATTCAACGGCCCAATTGATAATTTGACCATCCTCTAGTTCTTTTTGTACATCCTTGTCAAGAATTTCTTCAAAAAGCGTCTCCTGAACTTCAGACGGTAGCTCCTCAATTTCTGCACATGTAATTCAGAAAACGTTGGGTTATTTGTGAGCAAGTAAAGTGTCATATAAATTTTTTTGATCAACTCATATTTAATTTTTACCTGACGGAAGTGTAAATGTGGTGATTTCGATTGAGTGTTGACACTGAAAGTTTCCTTTGCGAGAACGAATAGAAGCCAGCGCATGACGCCTAATGTCTAAAGCTATTGTCGGTGCAGAAAGTGGAGGAACCCTTTTCACAACAGGAGAAGTATCATCGACTTGGCTAAGAACTGTGGCCAGCACGTGTTCTTGATGGAATCTTTAAAGAATAAATATATATTATGCTATAACTCTACTTCCGTAGCTTGGGTGCGTAGTAGACAAAAAACATTACCTAAGTGCCAAATGAACGAGAGTGAACCCAGGATCAAAAGCGGAAGGTCGAGCTAAGATCTCAACTTCAGTTTCAGTCAACTGACGTGTTGGATCACCCCCAGCAGCTAAATATTCTTCAACCGCTTCAATTTTACCCTCCACTACACCTCGACAAGCTTCGAGAAATAATGCGTCTACATCCTCACGATGATAAAGAGATTCGCGACCATATCTTTTACTCTTGACCATTTGAGCCTTTACATGATTTGCTCGGTTGTTTCCTGAAATATATATTTTTTTCAAAATTCAGAATTGTATTATTTATGTAAAATGACAAAACCCTTTTACAATGCATGATTATTTAGATATATACGGACCTGCAAATCCACTACTTAAAGAAATCGCTTCATTTTCCGTTTCAGGTTGAGACGACCCACACATAATACATTTGACGGACCTGGGCCAATTATCATAGGTACACATTATACATGCCCACTTTTGCTCATTTACGTTGCACGTCTTGGGCTGTCCAGGATTTATGACTTTACTAGCACCTTCAGGATACGCGTTTGTAGCCGCAGAATTCTTAGTACTACCAATTCGGCTCACCGGGAGAATTTCTGCGCTCGTTGATTCGATAAGCGACGATCCTATGCTCGAGGCTTCATCCGAGATCTTTAATATTTTCATGTCATTCCACAACTTTTTATTAGAGTCTTCATTTTCACTAAGAGCAGACGACGAGATGTCAGAACTTGATTTTGGAGTAGTGCATTGCAGACACGCATTTATGAAATCGGGGTTTAAGAAGGTGCAGACTCTACAGCTCCACGAAAGCAGGTTATTCCCACCGTCTCCAACAGCTCCTGCACCATCCACTCCGTCAAGTCTATCATTTTGATTTTCGCTGGGGTTGACATCTTCCACTTTGGGAGCAATGTTTGAAGACTTTAACCTTTGCGATGCATTTAAAGCGTTCTTCACAGTTGCCTTTGAGCTAGCTGCCCGACCTCCACCGCATGCTGTGTCGAGCAGGCGGTCACCTCCTTTGTTGTCCACACTGGTGTCTATTACCAAAGAATCCTTGCCATCCCATACTGGATCTGCACCTGGCTCTGAGATTCCATCTTCAATATGCTTCAAAGGCTTGACGCATCTAAAAGTTATCATAATGAAAACATATTACTTACAAAGTCAACAAGTTTTTTTGCTTCTTTAAAACCTCAATTCTCGAAATACAACAAACCTCTGCCTTTTAAAAATGTTATATTTTTTCAAACGAGATCGGAGACCAAAAAAGCAACCATGACCTTGAGCCACTCTACACCTCCTAACTTTTTCATCATCTAATACTAGAGCATCTTTCATATTGGAATTCATTTTTATCTCAAACACCGAAAACTTTGAATTGTCAGGAAAATATAAATCTGAAAATGACTATTTAATATTCAGCTAAAATGGATAAATAATTTTACTGCCTGGCCACGCTATATAAATAAAATCTAACTTTTCAATAACTTCAGGGTATGTTCTTTAATTTTAAGAGAAATAATTAGTACATATGCTCAAGAAATCTATTATTAAATAAATTTTCAAAATTAAGTTGAGCTTAATTAAAATCAAAGTAAAAGGGGATCGAAATAGACCAAATGTTAGTTTGCCCACAAATGACTACACAAGCAATAATAATGGAGGCTGTGTCAAGAGAGCGATTGTGAAAACGGTGTGATGTGTCAGTCTCTAAAGACGATATGGTGTTAACTATCCTGGCGTGGTTTTCTCTTCATTTACGGCGCTACTTGCAAGTCGATTTCATACCAAAGATATTGGACACTCTTATTGGCTAATTATCGGTGTAACGTAATCACGGTTTAGTTTGACAATTGTGTAGATAAATCTAGGTTTTCTACATATTACACTGGTTTAAAGAAATTGCAAGACAATACATTTCAGCATGTTATGTACCAATGTATTTGTAAAAAAGTACATTTGTGTATAACATAATGTAACACATGCATGCATGCACATTGCATATAATTGTATATTAAAATAAACTACTGATAGAAAGAAATGGGCAGGTGTTCATGAGCCTTCTTGTAATTTGACTACCTTCTTCAATTAATAAACACCATTTCAATATATCATTCACTACATTATTTTGGCCTATGCCAGTTAAGATGCATAGTAAAGTTGCGTTGTCGTATTGGCGTTTTAAACATAAATTTTCACCAAAAGCATTACATGTACTTTATTTACTCGACATGCACTGCAACAGTCGGAACTGAAGTCGAACAAAGATTTTTTTTACCAAATTTTCATTCATGAAAACAAGAGTTGAACTTCATTCAAGAGATTCTTTATCATGTTCAATACTATAATTTATAATTCTCCCGTTTGCTATTTAATAATATTAAAAAGCCATTTTTTATCAATACTTAATAACGCGCAAGTAAGCTGACACCAAACGACATCGTAAAATTCCTTTGTAGGTAGGCATGTAGTCATTACGTGAATTCGTTCGTAATAAAAAAATCCAAAAAAGCATACTTACCGACACATAGTACATCTTATCGCAGATGGCCAGTTGTTGTAGGTACAATATTCGCATTCCCACTTTCCACTTTCCTTTCCATCGCAGCTCATCTTAAAAATTGAGTAACGAGAAACTCCTGATAAAGTTGTAACCCGACCAGGTTGTCTGATTTTTTGCCAGTTCGTTCTTCCAGCAGAGAGAGAGAGAGAGATAAGATAAACACCAACTAACAAAACAGTTCTTTCTAGGCTACCCTATATGCATGTATGTACATGTACACAAGTATCCTGTCCTTCTTGTCTTAAACTTTCAATTTTAAGATTACTGTTATGTCATTTTACACGGTAAGTTATATATGTATATATAATGTACATACGGGACACATAGAAGAAATAAATTACTGCTACCAAGAAATTTTTTAAAGTAATATCACAAGCTATGTTGTAGATTTGACAAGACTAGGCCACAGGTATAAATTCACCATTGATATCGTTTAAAAAAATAGCCACACTGTCAAACATTCAATAAATACACACACTCAAAATCGTCTTCCCACATGAAAAGCTTTCAATGATGAAAATGATATTTTTATCGATATTAACAATAATGTAATAATAATATGTATATCAATATGAAATCCAAATTCTCATCAACAACAGTAATAATATTAATTAATAATAGTAATAATAGTAATAATTAAGATTACGTAACGTAATAACGGATTCTAACACAGAATATTTGTGAATGACTACATTGTCACGGGGCAATTGAATCCTTTTTTAATAGATCCTACTCTAATTACAAAATGTATACTTTGGTGATTGGTATAGAAACAGTTATATTTTAGGTTTATAATTACACAATATGTACAAAATCACAATTAAATCGATTGAATTCTATTTTGTCAACCAGAACCCTTGAGTTATAATATTGTATTTTTTACTAATTGACGTCTTGTATTTTTAAACTGACACGACTCACTGCTGCTAGGATTATAATCAGTAAAATGTACACACGAACAACAGTCAACAACTCTTACTATTTTCTTAATAAATACTTTCTACTGTCAACTTGGAGGAAGAAGAGAAATTCAAATGAAACAAGAAAAACGTCTTACAACTTGGTAATAAAAATTCGAATTCTACTGCACCAGAATATTATACCGTTGATTTGGTTTGTTATATAAAGATACATACGTGAAGAACACGCTTTTTATAAGTACAGGTACATGTTTCTTATTGATGATGGAGATGCACTAAAATATGTATACATCCTTTACTTTTTGATTTGTTGTTCCCCGACGTCGTACGATTATCAATTTGAATAATAACAGTTTTCTCTTCTTTCCTCATGCTCTGTTGATCCGCAAGATAAATATGTTAATTGTTGTTTCCCAACTCCCATGTATATTCGTTGCTGCTGCTCGTTAGTACCTACGCAGCATCCTACTATTCGCAGCAGGAACGTGGGACTCAAATGCTGAAAAAACACAAGAAAAAATAATGCAAATATATATTTGGAGGAATAAATAGATAAAAAATTGCAGGGCGATACATATTTTATTATTGACCCATTTCACATTTTGACAATTTTCTTGCTCAAACTTTAACACATGAATAATATTTTAAAACGTTATACCTAGCTCAAACGTTCCATGATTTTAGCATATCCTAAGATTGAGTGAGATTCAACCTATTGTAAATGGAGTCGTCTCTGGTTCCAAGAATTAATATTCACTGAGAGGTATAAATTGGCTTGTAGTTTTATAAGAGAGCACGCCTGTTGATGCTTCTTCCCTTTGAAATGTCTTCATATAGAAAGGCGGTTTTACATCCGTCGTCTCTGAGTGTGAGTACTCGATGCAAATGAAGGTGAGTCAGAACCTTCTATATTAAATGATAAAAAGAGAGATGTAACATTACCGCACACAAAAAATTACTATTATTTTTACAACATTAGCACGAATTGTTAGCTACACACAATTACAACAAGTTGGAAACTTACATTGTTTCAAAATTTGTACTATCGTCAGGTTCCTCTAAATCAAAGTCCAGTTAACTTGGCAAGTGAAGTACCGACGCAGTTGTGCTAACGTTTTCTCAGTAGCAGTGATGTTGTCAAGCAGTCAGGAATACAATATCCAACCCAAATTTAAATCAATCCTAAGGGACAAAGTACATAAAAATAATATACTATCTAATTTCATGGGTGGATTCAAATAACTGACATTTCAATTATGAAAGTTATACAAAACAACTCTGAGAATAACGTGAAATATGCAGAACACTTTGGAATAGTTCTTACCAAGATGTGTGAGCGTAGAAGAGCGCAAGTGAGAATAAAAATTTGGGACCGGGAAAATTCCCTTTGGCAGTAGATGTCGTAATGCGCTATTTGTACTGGAAACTACAGAAAACTCCCAATGACGGCCTTGTGATGATGATAAGATAAACGTTTTCAAATTAACTGTAAAACTTTATTCCATTCCACAGCCACCGGGCATTAGATAAGGAATGTGCAAAATCATGGGCAGAGAAAGCCCTTTCACTTGAAGCATTCACGTGTAAAGGCAAGCAACCGTATTTTCGAATCCTACTTGCTTTCATTCCATCAAATTAATCCAAAGTTAATGAAGGGAGAGAAACAAATTTTAATGTGTAATGCTGAAGCATAATCAACACAGGAACTTAAAACGCTCACAGAACGAAGGACAAAATCAAACAAAATTATCCAAACACTTTAGTCGCAGTGTTAAATACTGGAGAGTGTCCAGATTCTGAGAAAAAGGCGACTTGAAGATGAAAGCTGGAGAACGGAATTAAGGTATACTATGAGCATTGTTCATTACTGAGGTTAGAGTCGAACCAACCGCATACGCTCACTATGTACACTTTTTCAGTTTAATTTCACTTGCACAAATGTTTTCTTGCTTTAAAATAGTTTTTACTCAAAGCAAACTGCACATTGATTTTTTGCAATTCTTGGCACTTGAAACTAATGCGTCCATATCCACTTCTACCTGGCGCTAGCAATAATCACAATCCACAGTTTGCACCCCTCCTGGAAAGAAAAGAAAATTTTGTCATTTTACACGACAAACAATTTGGTTTTCACTCGCAGTTTTGTCCCATAACCCTCTCAATTTAGTTGAAACACTAATTGCTTCACGAGATTTTGAAAAAATTAAAAAGCTGTAAAAATTAGTGACAAGGTACAGACAGACCCATCAGCGAACCACGTCAGTAAACACTTGTACTGCCAAATACAGCACCTTAAGCAAACATTCCAAAATAATTATACCTACATATATACCTTTCACATTACTACTATTGTCAAGTGAAAATGCGAAACTACAATTTGTAACACCAGCTATATGTGTGGTACACTGGGAAATTTTTGATTTAACACATCATCCCCAATATGTTCAGTATGTCTGATGGAGAGCAATAGAAAAGAATAATATTACCAAAAATATCACAGAATTCTCCGCTTCTCCCGATTTCAAATGCTGGCTGTAACGTTTCAGCCTTCACAGACTCACGGAAAAAGTACGCTTCAAACAACAGCCTATTTTTTCTAAATTTAAATTGCCAAAAAAATAAATAATTTGCTCCACATAATTTTTTTTCTTACAAAAACAAAAAAATGTATGCATATATATATCTGAGAAGAAGTTTTCTAAATGGGATGGGAGCGATACTGCTTAAAACTGAACCATACTGCACTAACTGCACAGTCACCACAATGCACACATTACACTGAATATTATTATTATAGATATGCACTTATCATTGTCAGATTACCTATGTGCAATGCAGTTTGCACTTATTATTTTTGTGGTTACAGAGATAGAAATATATTAATTGGTTTCATGCATTGTTGAATAAATCGATGATACTCTCGTACAATATTAAAAAAGTTGGTATGTATGCATGTGCGATTTGTTTGCACTTTCGGGTGTCCCTATACGTATTATTATGTTATTATTATTATTATTATTGTCTATTATTGCTAAACTATTGTTGTCGTCGATCACACTGTCTGTACTGTTCACTGTTTAAAAAGTTAATGCACCATTTAATGTATAGACAAGATAATGCAAAAAACCACTACTTGTGCAAGAGACATATGTACCTGCCTACCTACATCATCAATCCCCACCACTCTTTCTTGCACTTGCTCGTCTTTGCTTAACGTTATATTATTCGTCTGTGGTGTGATTAAGCGCAGATAAGCACGAATTTTATACATATGGTGCGCTACACACTGCCATTTACTTTACACATGAAATCAGCGCTAGAACAACAATGAAGGTTTGGCGAAGGTACTCTCTCTCGTACACACATACAGGCCCAATAACAATAATACCAACTTGGACTTTCAAAGTTACACTTATCTCATTGAACAGTACTATAAGCAGTAAAATGATGAAAAATAAACATTTTGGCAAAATATTTTTTGCCCCAAGTCCACGTTCATATCTGCCCGACAGATTTTTCCCTACGCAATTCTCTCAAAAGCACGATAACAAGTTAACTGTGTAATCACAACAAAAGTATTCACATGTCATTTATTGAACCTTCCCAGATAAATAGAGTATCTCTTATTATTTATCATGTAGGTCAACCAAGATTTCATGTGTTTGTACTATGAACCACTGCAGAGAATCCGAAAAATCTGCTCTAGATTTACTGTTTTTAATACACAACTTGTTCACTGGACAAAAAAAGTCTTTAAAAACATTGAACAAAACTTTCTTTTCTACCTCAAATTTGGAAACAAATCTCCTCTCTCTTAACATCGAATTACAGGCATTTCGCGATGATGATGGTAAATCACGTCAATCAACATTATTACTTGGCAAAATCAATCATAATACATACCCACTTTTATCTCGCTGTCGGAGTCAGATATCGTACTTTAACGAGCAAATATATTGTCCAAGAAACAAAAGAATTATCCATTGTTCACAAAAAATTAATTACCAAATCCGTCTGTCGCGCAAATGACGGAAATCTGTTGGGTCTTATCCCGTGTCTTAAAGCATCGTAACCAACTTTTAAAACGACAATGCGTTTGGCGTCTTCAGCCTAGTACTCATACCATTACATATTATATTATTGTCTATAATATTATGATTGGGTCAGTAGTAGTAGTTGTAGTTAGTCAGTCAATTTTTTAACACATTACGACCATATCATATTGTAGCAGCAGGAGAAAGGCATGTTGCACTTATTGGTAGTGCTGCTGCAATTTGAGAATATTGTGTATATTTATTTATAAGTGCACTACTCACTCACTTGCTACTATTATGTACTACTATTCACTCATTCCCATCACCCCTTTAACAAGAATGTATGATGATTATGGTAATTGTTAAAATTATTATTACTGCTACTATTGTATCAGCTACTACTAATATTATTATTATTATTTACCGTGCCTTGCCAGAAGGTATTTATTGCTGCTGCTGCTGCTGCTATTTGCTTGATGAGATGATTTTGATTATGATGAGGATTGAGTTTGAGAATGAGAATCGTGGTCAATGCAAAATGCAATATATAATATTATATAAATGTACCTAGTTTTTTTGCTGTGCTGGTATTTGGAATTCTCTATGAAACAACAACAACAGCACAGCAGCACATATAGAACAGCATTGCCAAGTAAATGAGTGAGTGATGATGATGGTTGGTATTGGTAAGCAAGAAGAAGAGGAGAGAGGAAAAAGGTGAAATGAACGAAGTTGTAAAATATCAAGAAGATGTGTGCTAGTGCTGGTGATCTTTCTTTTAATATTAATGCATATTGTCTCCTCAATACTGACACACAGCACACACAATGCTCTCGCACGTACTAAAATATCTAGGTCTTTTTATAGATATTTTTTAGTTATGATGCGATGATGATGATGATGATGCTCATCATCATCGTCCTCTCTCCCCTGTGTGCCACCAGTTTTTTTATTAATAAATCTATTTACTCTATATAACAATATATTATACGCACATTATTATTACTTTTTTTGTAGACACATCTTTTCATACAGCATCCACTATATAGTTGCGTTTCAAAAACAGCAACAAAATAAGTGACGTAGCTATTTGCTATATAAACCATCATCATATCAACCGTACTTTTTTCGTTATTATTGCACACGAGCGAGCGAGCAAGGTTTTTTGCACACATAAATAAATGGCTGTATGGTCATATATATACAAAGAGGAGCGTACATTTATTTGCTGTCGTAAGAAGGACGAGAACAGCATAAATATTATATACATACATGCATTATTATTAACCATCAACGTCGGACTGCTTGGTAATATTTGTTAAGGTTTTTTGATGATGGTTAAAAGAAGAATGCAGGAAAAAAAGTAAAGTGAACGATATGAGTGACTGTACCTACTATATACTTGCTCCTACTCGTGCATTTATATATGAGTGTATGGTGAGTTATGATTAAAGTTAGGATTTATATTACCATAGTTTGCCTAAAATATGTATGTCAATATGACTATAAAAACCTCTAAATATGTCTATAATATTTCTATAAAATTCAGCTAA
>JAANSP010003116.1:0-11772 GCA_036850745.1 Homidia socia
AAAAAATAAGAAAAGTTGTAGGTATGTGATAAAAACAAACCATTTGGGATATTAAACTATGAAACAAACTGATTGCACATCATGACGCTATTCTAAGGCTTTTTTATTATTACTAGAGCTAGAGCTATATATGCACCTATACTTACAAATAGTAAATTCATCAGATGAAAATTAACAACGATCTGCGAGAAATATTATTTTCTGTGTTGTATGCCGTGTACGTACATTGCATCTATAACTGCTTAAGACTAAATAGAGACAAATGATGTTTCTATCCTCGTAATCTCCAATAATCGCACCAAGAAATTGCAAAAGCATCAGCGTGGAAAAGCATAAAATGCTTGAAAATTATTTGTCGGGTACAACATGATGACTAGTCTGCCGCACATCGAACAAAGCCGTTCTTCTTCTGATCATTATGAGAAACATTTTTGTGCAAAATTCTTGTGAATGAGAGGTACTCGTGCTAATGATAATAATGATGGTGAGCTATACCTACCCAGTTGTTGTATTCATGCCATACTACCGAATCCCGATAATATTGCCTGATTGAATGAACTAGACTAGACTGGTAACGATCGATGAAATCATGAACTCATACATGGCTTGGACTTGGGAGTAAGTCAATAAGTATTTGATCTGAAAAAAAAACATTTTAGCGTTTATTCTCCAGAATGTTTCTCGTGATCCAGAAAAACCATTTGGATGGATTATGGACATCTTTTTTATGCAGCTAAGTAAAGATGAGATGGAATGGAATTGTTTTATAATTTTGATTCTATGCGAAAATTGAAAAGATTTCTCAGCGACTGTGACAATGAAGGACAAATCATGCAATGCACGATTTACATTGACTTCAATTGGATTACGTGTTTTTTCTCCGTGGGAATGTCATCGACCCAGACTTTTGGTCTCCAAAAAAGATCAGAATCTCTCTTCAAATAGGTACTTACAAAAATTACAATCAGAATGAAAATTGTCATTTGGAAAAAATCACGGTAGATAAACTCGATACACGAAAAAGCTATTAAAAGAAACTGAAATACCTATCCTAAAATGGTGAGCTCATCAAATGAAATTGAATGCTTCTTAAATCATAAACATTTACAAATGTTATGTCTACTTCAATCTATGATCATGTTTCAAGCACTCAATAAAATCACAGAATAACTGGAAGCAACACAAACTAAATTCCAATAAAATGTATTATTGTTTTCACATTAATTTACTTCACAGACTTAACAGTTTTCTGCTAATATAAAATATAACTAATAGTGCAATTACTGACGTTTTGCATTCAGTTCAAAACAAAAAGAGATAAAAATGAGTACAGACATTACTGCACCAAAAAACTATGCTTATTATCGGAGATGCATGTATGAACAAAATACATGATAATGACGCTTTAAAACTGATGTTACTTGCACTTCTGTCTGCGTTGCTAGCTTGTTGCTCTACTTCAAACACTGCAAAAATATTGTATGTCAAATAGCCATAAAGATAACAAAACCATCATTATCATTATTTATGACTTTTTCTTGTCCCTCACTTGAAAGCAATTAAAATGAACTCGTAAAAAACAGCAAAGATAGATCGATAGATACAATATACCGATTGCAGCTAAAAATGTAGGCATGTAAATAAATGAATAAATAGTTTTAAAACTGTAAATATGTAGGAAGTGCATACCTTTTTATTGACAGCCTGTTGTTTTAATTTTCCACATACTCCATTCCCCACACAAAGTTTACTGACAAAATCTCCTGAACTGCACTGCAAGACCACAATTTAAAAACGCTAAACGTTCACTGCACAAAGTCAAAGTAGAAAAAAGTCTTTCATTCCATTTATCTCTTCCGGTTAGCTGTAGGTATTCTACTTATTTAATTATACACAAATTGAAAACACTTTTTCTTAAGGAGATAAGAGTACAAGTTGACACGATTGTGACACTTTTTGAGCGTACTTAACTGTCAAATGGTAAATCTAATTTGTGTACATACAATACAACAATGCCAAATGTTAATGCTAAAATGGTGACAGATAATAACTACCTATTTTTTATATATAACCATATATACATGATATAGACGTTATGAAAGTAAAAGAGACAACAGAGTTTATTTTTGTATATTACTTTTGTACATTGGTAAATTTGACAGCTTCAAGACCACAATTGACAAAGATAAAGAAAGACGCTACTTTTACAGCGAAACTTGCACTATGAAAACCATTTTAATTGACCGTCCAACCGCATCATCACGACTTGACTATCAAAAACCAACAAATCCGCAGTCAAGTGAAAGGTTATTATTAGCTTTTTGACTCCGCGTCACACAATAACAAATTCACTTTTTTATTATTATTTATTCACACCAAAATTTCATGTGTAATAATTTTCCTGATGGTCTTCTCCCTTGTTTCCTCTTTGCTTTTAGCAGGCGAAAAGTTATGTCTCCAAAAAAAAATTTTTATTATTATTTATTCACACCAAAATTTCATGTGTAATAATTTTCCTGATGGTCTTCTCCCTTGTATAAATTTTCCTCTTTACTTTTAGCAGGCGAAAAGTTGTCTCCAAAAAACAACCGTAAAATATACGGAGTTTCTCTTATCACCTGCCAATTAAACTTTAAAATGCATGCTTTCATTCAGTGTCGTGCCTCACTTGACTGTAAAGCTGGACAAGTGGTAACGATAATAGTAACACTGTAATATTATAGTTTCATGAAAAAAAACAACCGTAAAATATACGGAGTTTCTCTTATCACCTGCCAATTAAACTTTAAAATGCATGCTTTCAGTGTCGTGCCTCACTTGACTGTAAAGCTGGACAAGTGGTAACGATAATAGTAACACTGTAATATTATAGTTTCATGGCATACATTGCTGCTGCTGTTGTAGTGTACACCTTGTCATGTACCATTATTGCTATTATTGTTCCTTTTCTTTATAATAATAACAACAAGGACAACAATAAGCAGATCATAACACTCAACTTTTATTTCACACTACGAGATGCAGATGCCTATACACACATATATATTGCTTGCTACTCACTTAAATATAAAAAGACTAAACTATATTCAAAGCAGGAGTTTACAATTCAATACGGAACCCATGATTATCATCATTATTGCTCCGAATCTGCCAGTTTTCGTTGTGTTGGTTCACTCGCTCCTGTGTGTTGTATATATTTGAATATGTTGCTATTTCTTTTTCTTCTGTGAGCAAGCATACAGAAAAATATTATTTTTATTATTATATTTCCTATTTTTTTCGCTGCTGATGTTGTTCAACAAGACGATGATGATACGTATCTCCTCAACTCCACACTTGCTCACCCTCGGTTTCAGTTTATTTTGTACACACATTCATAATAATATACTTGCTGTTATATGCTTACACATGCGGATATTTTTATTTTATTTACAATTTACACAGCTCTACAACACGGGCACGGGGTAGTTGTATTCCCGTTGTAGCAGTCTAAAGCGAGTCGAGTTCAATCTCTTCTCCTTGTTATACAATCATGATGGGGGACGTTTAAGGAGAAGAGTACTTAAATGGTTTGATATAAAATAGTCGGTCGGAGGATGTGTGAATGTCTGAGGAAAAAGCTGAGCAAGAGACTGCTTCCAGAAAAGCAGGAGCAGTAATAATGGTGGTAAGTAGCAAAGAGAGAAAAAGGTATTGATGACTTTCCGTCCGTCAACCGTATAAACAGTTATATTATTATGGTGTGTATGTGCAGTGTGCAGCACTGTCGACTATTCCATGATATTTTGTATGCTTCCTTTTCTTACTCTTTTTTTCCATTCTTCTACACACTCAACATTTTTGGACACACAGAATGGAATATGCAGAGGAGACACACAGACAGGCAAGAATCATATAATTTTTTTTCCTATTCCTTAGATGGGCATATTATAACCATGTGTGTGAGTTAAGCTGGGATGTTTATACCGACTTTATGCACTCTTATATACTTTTACAAAAAACTAGTAGTCAAATGCGGTATTCTCCTTTTCAGTGTGGTGGATAGATAGAGTCTGGCTGGATATATCAATTTTCGTATGAACAATAATAATGGGATTCTATGCTGCTTCTCCTCTGTCATGGCATGGCTGTATATTATATTCCTTCATTTCACAATCACAAATACAGTTTGGCTAAAATCCATAAGCCTGGCTTGCAGAGTCAATGTCATGGCTGTATATTATATTCCTTCACTTCACAATCACAAATACAGTTTGGCTAAAATCCATAAGCCTGGCTTGCAGAGTCAAGTCTATTTACAAAATCAACTGTATATGTACAATATATAATATGCAGAACCTAAAAACAGAGGAGTATGGATATAGGTAGACCGTTTCATAAAAGTAGCAAAAGTTAAGCGAAAATAGAGGAGGAGTCTTTCGTCTCCATGCTTAAATGGCTACCCACATATACACAACTAATTGTAGTTTTGTATATAAAGTAGTATAGACTAGAGATTGGCAGAGGGGAAACTTTTACAACCATGCAATGTGCATGTGTAGTTTTGTAGATTTTCCATCTTTATACTTGTACATCAACAACGGACTTTTTTGTGCTACGGTTCTGAATGTTTTTTTTCGTTATAATACAGCATTGTAGAAATGTTGGTATTGTAAATGCTGTAGAAAGTGACAAGAAAACAAAAGTTCAGATTTAATTCATCGGGGCACAATGATACAAAAATATTCAGAATATAAGAAACGTTTACAGATAAATTACAACGCCTTTTCCAGAGTCAAAATTATACGTTAAATAACATTAATAATATTTTCTTAAACATTTTATGGAAAAACTATCAAAACGACCTCTTGTAACGTCATAATAAAGTCAGTTAACGATTTCATATAGGTAAATTCATTTCAATTCCTACGTTTGCGCAACTTTTAATTTTTAATCCTTATCATTATCATCCATAGTCTGGCTGGAAACCTCGTGCAAAGAACAGTGACATGTGCTGTTGATGTGACCATCAGTTTCTGCAGTGTACGGCTGTACAGACTGATAATACCATTTGATGAAACTTTCTTCGGACGTTGATCTCAGATGCATTAATAATAGTCCTAACAGCGAAACAGACGAGGAAATACGGAGAAAAAGTTTCTGGTGTGTGTATACATCTGTCTATGTGCATATAGCACGGAACTTCCCTGAGTAAACTCATTCCTTGGAAACTGGAACCCGGCTTACTTCCACGATTCTCCAAGTTTTTACTTTGTGTCAAGTTTTGGCGTAGTGGCATCTACAAGTTGTTGACTTTTTCTACTGTTATCATAAAAACACCGGCCTTACCTGTGTTGTGCACGCAACAAAACATGACTAATTAAACTCCGTAAATTATTTTCTCAAAAGAACGAGCAAACACAATATTGTTGTCAAAGCAATAAAATATTATGTAACGGCCAAACTACATATTATGGAAGCAGAATAATTAGCATTGGAAGTGCTTGCTGAACCCACAGTGTAAGTAATAAATCTATACTCTGTGTTTAACCGTTGACCCTGTCAACTGTCAAGTTTTGGTCTATTGTTAGGGTTGTATGATGATGTGACATATAAACGTGCATATCTGTTTCCGGTAGATGGGTAGTTTAGGTGGACGTAAAAAAGTAAAGAGGGGGGTCTTTGCTTTTTACTTATAATTTCCATAGGTTCGGTTAGGTTAAGGTAAGGAAAAGTAGTTTTCCTTTGATAGCAAAGAGGGGGGTCTTTGCATAGATCCACCTAAACTACCTCTCTACCTCTGTTTCCAGTGACATGTATCAACATCACCAGTCCTCTAGTTTAATCTGTTGAATTATTTTTGGGTTTTTAGTCTCATCTGAAAGTACTGATCGTGAACTCTACCCAGATCCCTACCCCCACGATATATATGAAGCGGAGACAATCCAAAATTTCTACAAGGTAGTCTTGCTTTGGTACATTGCAAGTTGCATGACCCTTCTTGAATGGTATAGCGTATATATAAATATGTTGATAATAAATAAATGAGAATTTAGAGTTTCTATATCTTTGCTATTTTGATATCGGATAGTGACATGGATTCATGGGATGCTTTTGATGCAAAAATGAAGAAAACAAAGCGACCTGTCAAAAAGGATGTTCACAATCAATTTCTGGAACTCAGTTCTACGCAAAATAAATCACTAAACATTGCAAATGAGGATTTTTCAGCCCTGTCATTTCAAGACGCAAAAGATCTTATAGACAAGAGATGAAAACGAACGACTTCAGTTTCTAAATTCAAACGTATCATTCTCAGATGGTATTGAGCAAGTGGAGGCGCCGTCTCTATTGTCAGTCACCAATTATTTTCAACAAGGCTCTTCTTTCCCTGTTCCTTTCACTGGCAATGATTCTACAATGTTTGGAGATAGTCATTCCCTGCTTTTACCACATGCGTCACCTCATGATACTTCATTGTTCAAGAACAGGTCAAGTAGCTCCACTGCTAGTCGAAGTATGCTGCGTAGCAGTAAAGGCACTAAAGCAGACCTGATTTCAGACCAAGTTACAAGCCAAGGAACTTCCAAAAGCAATGAGCTGTCAAGAAGTGATTCCCTATCAAAATTTTTCCTCGGTCCACAGTCAGATGGGTTGAATAAAGTGGATATAATGGACTATGTTTTGGATTATTGCAAAAGAAGAGCTTCCATTAGACTGTCAGACGCCTCGGACGTTGCAACCTCACCAAGTAATAGCTCCAATTCAAAAAATTCTACTCCTGAACGACACGATTCTGGTATAGGAATAGGGGGCGAAGAAAAGACAAAAGGTAGTAGCAATTGCAATAAGAACAACTTGAGCTCGAGAAAGGACGTTAAAGACAACATACGATCAGAAAAGAGGGACGTCAGAGAGAATGCAGGAGTTGATAAACGGGATGTAAAAGAAAGCTCAAGATCAAATAAAAAAGAGTCTCGAGAAAGCACTCGGGTTGACAAGACAGACGTTAAAGAAACAGCAAGATTGGATAAGAGAGACGTGAAAGAAAATTCATGTCCGGAAAAGAAAGTAACGAAAGAAAATGGTTCTGTACTGGAGGATTATAGTGTTGATGTCATTGACGGGAGGCAGTTTACAAAAGGTACAAAAAAGATGGTTACAAGTTTAAACGATAACGACGAATCAGTATTGATAGTCAATGGAGCTTCAATCAAAGACGATGAAATGTTGGGTGATGTCTTCGACGTTGGTAGTATCGATGGATTTGAAAAATTTAAAAAGAATTTACACGCACGACGGAAACATTTGGATGATCGTTATCGTAGAAAAGTGAGGCATCATGAAGACTTTGAGAAAAAGCGTTTGAATGTTGACGAACGGTTCTCACATCCAAGACTTAGCCCATTGGCATTCAAGGGTCCAGGTGCCACCACATCTATGGAACGGCCTCATAAAAAATTGCCTTGCAAAGGGGATTCACCTGTACTGAAACAATCGGATAATATTCCACATGAGAACCTATCAGTTGTGCCTGTAGTTCATTCTTCAGTGCAACCTCAGCAGCAACAGCTTGCTGGAAACCACCAAGTCTGCTCTTGTACCCACCAGTGTGGTCAACAATCGGTGACTCACGGTTTAATGCCTAACGGAGGACTTCCAATAGTCATTCATATACATCTCCCCTATACCACGCCAACATCTGGTACTGTAGTTCACCCAGTACCAACGACTTCAAGTGAAAATTCAAAGAAAAATTAAACTACCATGATGATATCACCATCATCCAGTTTCCTTCCGCCTTCATAAAACTTTCAAATGACATGTCAAAATAATATTTCTTTTGTATTTTATTATTGTAAATATTTAGGTATGTAATCAGTTTTAAGTTCAACGCAAATAAGTTATTTCAAATAACTGACAGGCATATTATGTTCATTTTTTGCATTTTTATATGTACTCAACATAAAATCGTGTCAACTACTGAGCTTCACCGATCGAGTATATTTTTTCAAATTAAAATAATTGCTGGAGTAAATGTATTTCATATTTTAGACATGTATAACATTTTTTTGTGTGAGCTAGAATTTTAAAGTATGATGTTTTAAACAAATTTTCTCATTTGCCTAAATCATTTATTTTAAGATGTTTCATAAAGGATTGATTGAATGACTCAATAAAAAGTTTTTCCCTTGTAGGAATCAAATTAAAAACAAGTTAAATCAAAGGGTTTCGATATAATGATTTATTCACAAGACCATNCCTAAATCATTTATTTTAAGATGTTTCATAAAGGATTGATTGAATGACTCAATAAAAAGTTTTTCCCTTGTAGGAATCAAATTAAAAACAAGTTAAATCAAAGGGTTTCGATATAATGATTTATTCGCAAGACCAAGACCATTACTTAAATACATTTGGAGAAGTTAACTTAATGCACTGATACATTCGCATGCATAATGAAAATACAACAAAATCACTAGTCACTAGGAAATTCCACACTAATTGACTAACAGTATTATTTATAACTTTCGACTTGCTCTTTACCCTGATGTCTTTGATTTCTTTCCTCCTTCGCCAGGCTTTCTCTTTGCTTTTCCTCTCAACGCCTTCTGTCTCAATATTTCTTCTCTAAAATCTTCGTGCTCATCTCTGTAATTCAGTTTAATTGATAATACTAATTAAATTTCATTTTACAAATAAATAAGACTGGTTTCCCGACAAAGCTGTTCCTCACTCACCTAAACAATCCGTAGTCCCTTAGAAAATACTAATTAAATTTCATTTTATAAATAAATAAGGCTGGTTTCACAAAATAGCTGTTCCTCACTCACCTAAACAATCCGTAGTCCCTTAGAGCCATTACTAGGGCATGAGTCTCCCTATGCCTTGGGTACCAATTGGTGATGTAATCTCGCTTATCGATAGGTTTCGTTTTAAGTTGCCAAACCACCTGGAATTTAAAATTATATGTACATTTTTTAATACATATATACGCGTGTATTTGTCTAAATTAGACAGTCAATCGTGTGTTGTGTTGTTGTGCATCATTATAAATGACTGAAAATTAATCACTATTTTTACTTACGTGATCCATCGATTTTTGACTGGTGGGACGAATTGGATTTCCGAATATACGATTGCTGAGTCTCTCCATCCGTTTCGCATAACTTGTGTCGACTTTGACTAATTTTAAATAATTATAAAACGCCGAAGTCATGATGGAAATGCATACAATTAATCACTTTACGCCTTATGTATCCAGAACACAACTCTCGATCGGAAAATTAAACTAAACATTAACTATTTGACTACTATTTAACTGTATTTTATAGAGCAGTAATAGATGCATTTATAATTTTTCTGTTTTTATTGTCTGACTGAGCGTGTGAGCAGCACAGGCAAAACACAGCTGGCAAATTTATAACGATACATACAACAAAAGCGAGCTTTTTCTCTTCCTCTCTCTCTCTCTTCATTTACTGCCTCGGTTCACCCCAATAATATCAACCCTTTAATAAAATGCCCTTGCCCGTACAAATACCATTTATCATCATGGTCAGATATTAAAATTCCATTTTTATCTTGGCCAACCTCTCCCTTACCCTTTGTCATACAGTCGGGATCAATCACCAATCAACTATCAGCATAATCCAAGGTAAACTACATCTAGAATGAAATTTAAAGTAACGCAGCGAAAGGTTGGCCTTGTCATTTTCGTACTTTCACTTTTCACTTTCCTTTTCAAAAAGAGCCTAAAAGGAAACATGGAGGTAATGAATCTTGATTTTATTATCCACCAGCAATACTAAATGTGGTAATAAATGACAAATTTTTGTACTACCGACTACCGTACGCAATTTTTGTTCACCAACAGTGTAATTTCACTGTAGGTATTTTGACATTTTTAAAAATGTGTCTTTGTACCAAAATGCATACTAAAACTTGGATCGTCTTCATCTCTCCTTTTCCATTTCTTTCATCGTGCCGAGAAAAAATACGTGACAGGATACAAGAATTTTTTCTACATGAAAATAATAATAATACTGTGTCTGCAATTTTAAATCTCATATAAAATCATGTCCCGTGAATCTGGAAAGTTTACTTGCAAATTCAAACCAATTTTCTGGTCATTTGGAAGTTTATGGGTTTTGTTTGCTATTTTTAGTTTTAAAATAAAATGAGTTTTAAATATCTAGTTTTTTTGTAAAGCAAACTTAGGGATGGATATGCGATTGCGATAGTTTTAACTACTACTTATTTATGCATAGCTCATTTCGTTCAAAAACTATAGGACCAAGTTAAACTAAAATGGAGCTTTAAGCATGCTTGATTTTTCCGGTTTTATTTGCTCTCGCCCTCCTGCCAACCCGGTCCATGACATTCAGGAACTTTTTAAATGGTTGTGGCTGCTTCTTGTTTTAACTGACAAGAATTTCAAGCAAGCTCACACATGCAATTGCAGATGAGAGATGAGAACACTCGTTTTTGGGCATACAAAAGTTGAAGAGGTATGATGATGAGTTCGATGACATTTTTGAAGCTCTGCTTGAATAAAATTGAAAGTGCAGATGGATTAAAGTCGATACCATGAAGAAAGTTGCGAAAGAATAACTAATAACTCTGTCCTATTTTAGTACCCGGACAGCTAAATGTCGGAAGAGCGCCGATGAAAGCTTGCCTACTATCTATACTTTACAATTTAAAATTGCAGCAAACGCAAATTATATTTTAATATATACATTCCCATATTATATAAGTCGATACCATGAAGAAAGTTGCGAAAGAATAACTAATAACTCTGTCCTATTTTAGTACCCGGACAGCTAAAAGTCGGAAGAGCGCCGATGAAAGCGTGCCTACTATCTATACTTTAAAATTGCAGCAAAAGCAAATTACATTTTAATAAATACATTCCCATATTATATTTCTCAAAATGAAAATAATATTACTGTGAGGTGTCAGTTGTCAGTGAATTGAATATTCGCTCGTGGACGTGGTGGTCAACATGTTTTGTTGCCATTTTCCTGCTAAATGATGATGGCAACAAAGATAACACGTTACGTTCAACGACCATGTCACCTCTCGTTTTGTTTACGATACATACCATGATCGCTCTCAACTCAACAATCATGTCGGATAAAACGGAACACGCCCTTCATGTACGTTGTCGAATAAATGTTAACTGCTTGAGGCTATAATGCGATTTTCATTACTAGTAAATCAAAAGTGTGATTCAGTTAGAGCAATAATGTCACAACCAAAAATCATGAACATACATACCATTTACTTGTGCATTATATAAAAATTAAAACAGTCGTATGTACACAAAAAATTTTACGATTGCTCTCCATTCCCAAATATTAAGGAGCATAAAATGTTATAAATGTAAAAAAGTTATATTTTCTAATGAAACTCGTAAAGTGGCAAAATGCCTTTTTCAACCGCTTTTGACCGGCTAAATGGGACTGATATTTTTTCATATATATGTAGCTAATACCTAATGCAAATAATTACAATGGGACCAAATTTTTATGAAATATGAAAATCTTGCGCAACATTAACATGACAGCGACAGAAGCTTCCTAAAACTTAACGCTTGAGCCATCAGACACTACACTGATAAGAGTAATCTCCTTGTGTTTATTTAACATTTTAGTGTAAAATGTATCCTATACACTGTTCACGAACCTCGGCTGCATCCTCTCTTCACTTTTTTACAAACATCAAACTCCACATTTTCAGAACAGCTCGTGCACTACCATTTGCCACCACAGACGGTCATTACACGTC
>JAANSP010003117.1:0-11772 GCA_036850745.1 Homidia socia
TTATGGCATGTCTGCAAAATATGGACCCAGTGTCCATTTGGAAAGTTCAGGTTGAAATGCAGCAACGAGGTGACAACCCATTCACTGTTACCTTTGCCCCCACAGACGATGGAACCATTATACCTGGAAATCCCACCAAACTTTTAGCTAATGGCAGAGGAAAAATTTGTGAAGTACTGGTGGGAGGCAGCTCAAATGAAGGTTCTACAGTGTTGGAGGACATTCTGGAACGATTACTGTCACATAGTCCAACCCCAGCATTTATTTCGTACGACAAATTCCTTAGCGTCATGAATCACATTTTTTCAGAGCAATTTTCAGAGCTGGAAATGGACACGATTTTGCACGAGTACAAAAACTGGGTAAATTTAACGGACGGATATGCGAATCAGATTAGTGTTGCGGATGCTGTGGGAGACTTTTATTTTACTTGCCCTTTGAGGCAATTTGCAGATTTGTGGTCAGCCAGAGGCTTGCCCACGTATTATTTTACATTTTCATTGCGGTCATCAGCCAAAAAACGGGCAGAGTGGATGGGTGCTGTGCATGGAGATGAGCTAGATTATTTCTTTGGCGTTCCCTTAAGGTTCCCGAGTGCATTTTCAGAGGCCGAAGTTAAACTTAGCGGGAAACTGATGAATGTTTTGGAAAACTTTATATATGCGGGGTGAAGAGATACACAATCAGGTTATCGTTTTACTTTTTTTCAAATGAAACAAACTTTTATATCGAGCCCTGATGTTATTTTCTGCAGTGATCCTCATGAAGATTGGGAGCGTTATGGAAAGGAAACGCCGCAATTCGCAGAGTTTAACGAAAAAGGGAGCATCTATGGTACGGATACTGAACCAAGGTATGGACATCGAAGGGAACAGTGTGCCTTTTGGAATGAGTTGCTTCCAAAAATAACTGCCGCCCTCGCTTCAGCAGCTGGAAATTCCGCAACGGTTACTGAAGGTGCTGAAACTCTTAGCAGTTATCAATACAGTCCCATTGACCGTGAGTCGCGTTCTGCGGCTGAAGGAGCTTCTTTAATTTATGATACTTCCTCTTCTGACTCGTTTATCAAGTCTCAGTCATTTAATGTTGACGAGAATTGCTATGTAGCACTTCATAACTGTTCAACTTCCAATTTTGCAATTTATGTTAACTGAATACAGCTACACTAAATATTACCAAACAAAATTTATTTTTAATAAAAATTAAATGACATTAAGTACAGTAGGACTGTGCTGCCACACTATAAAATGATTGACATTTATTTTGCCTTGCAAACTTGCATACGAGGCATAACCAAAATCACATAAAAATGTCGAAATTTTGAAAGTCTAAATGCAGTAAATCGGAAGCGGGAAGATGGAAAATCGAAATTTGACAGATCACCATTTGGATTGGGATGCGAGACCAGAGATCTATAATACAAATATTATTATATTCATATTCATAGTCATATTCATATAACGTCTTTGTGCGAGACGTTTTATAATTAATGTGGGATATTAAAAATAAATATTTCTATGCAACATTATAACGGCATAAAAAAGGAAACATTAGGAAATGCCGAATTGATAATATCTTGAGATAGAACGGATTGTACTTAACCCAAAAATTGTCCAAGTTTAAATGTTTGTCGGAGTAGCAGTAGGTTTTTGGAGGAGGACATATTTTCGGATGCTTTTTTTTGGTTGATACACAAAAATGGATGCACAAGCAATTGATCCAAAACTGATTAGAAGTATCAGTACCACAAAAAAACTGTTGGGAAAGCACATTTCCAAACCGGTGCTGGTAGACAAGTACTTGGGAAGGCCGCCATTTCGCTTCCTTCTTGAGATTGTGAACAATGTAAATGAGTTGCTTGCATTTTGCACACATGCACACAAACTGGCAATTTTTTCAAGCTTTTTTAATTTTTATCTCGTTGGTTAGGTCATTCTGCAAACCAACTTTATGAAGGACGTTTTCGCTGCAAAAGAATTAAAGTATGAAGAGGTTTCCAGTGCGGAAGATAAAAGAGCTGTACTTAAAAAAGTTATTGAAGCCATAGGTAAAAATGTATTGAGAGAACTTGTAATTTGTAAATTTTAAATCTAGTTTCTTTCACCTGGACTTTTTTATTCAACTTAGAAAATGAAACGGGAGAAAAATGCACTGCACGGACATCAAAAATCCTCTCAGGGAAAGAACCCGAGAAAACCAACGAAATGCTCCAGTTATTGGCTAAGGCTATTTCGAGTTTTTCAAGTAAATCCAAGCGAAAGGTGAGGGAAGGGGAAGGGAAAAAGGTTGTGACGGTGGAAAAGTCAGTAATTCCTGCTGTGGTTGACGACGATGATACTCTTAATGATGGCAACGAAAGTAAATCCAAGGAAGCTGCATCACCTCCTCCAGCTAAGCTTGATAATGATGATAATATCAAGAGGGAAGTGAGCGACAAGGAGGAGGGTGACCCTAATAAAAAGGAGAAAGAGGCGGGGAAGAGCAGTTCCACAGCAGTACCGGTGGTCAGCAAAAAGTCAAGCACAACAACAACTAATGCAACCGCCAGTAGCATTGCTAAACGAAAATCCTCCGGAGGTGGAGCAGGAGAAAAGGCAACTGTGTCAGTTAAATCAAAGTCCTCACTGGCGAAAACCTCTGTTTCTGCTTCCTCCACTAAAGTGCCATCAAAGGAAACTTTAAAGGGTAAAGCCGGATCCCCGTCAAACTCATCTTCGACACTGACACTTAGCTCCGCCAAAGAAAGTCTCAAATACAAGTATTCCAAAGTCGAGTTCTCGACAGTCCTTGTCATCAGTCAAATCGACATCCTCTGCAAACAAAGAGAAAGTTTCAACTGAGCTGGGAACAACTCATGGAAAGGAACATCAAGAGGAAAATTTACAAAACTCCTTGTCAAAAGACAAGTTGCAGCAAAAATCAGGAGACGTGCCAAATAAGGTGGCCTTACCACCAGAGAAACCCACGGATGTTCCTCTGCAGAGGCCTGTCACAAGGACAAAGTATCGTCAAAAGACGAGCGAAGCTGAGGATGCTACCGAATCAGATGGCATTGAAGTGGGCAAAGATATTCAGGAAAATGATCAAGAAAAGAACGCTCCAATGTCCACTGCTACTTCTCCTGCAGAAATGATGGCCGAGGATGATAATGCACATGTTTTGAAGAATGACAAAAAAGAATGTGGTGGTTGTGGACTTCGCAGTGGACGAAGCTCTAGCTCGGAGATGAAGAATGACAAAAAAGAATGTGGTGGTTGTGGACTGCGCAGTGGACGAAGCTCTAGCTCAGAGGACGTTATGACGGAGCACATGAATCTGAAAATTTCAGAGTGGAGAGCAGGGTCGGCAGAGACTAATCAGCAACAGCAAAGAGAGCCGGAGATGATTTCAACGAAAAAAGGTAATAAAACTGGATGGATTGCTGAGGAGAGGCACGGGCAATCGCACGATACTCCAAGGGTTTGTCAGAAGGGGGAGGAAAACAGCAGAGTTTTTCAACGGCCCATTACAGTTCTCAGGGACAATGAGTCGGGGGACGAGGAAGATGAAACGTTTCTTGTTCAAGAAAAAATTGAGTGCGAAAGGGACTTGACTTTAGGAGCACATGAATCTGAAAATTTCAGAGTGGAGAGCAGGGTCGGCAGAGACTAATCAGCAGCAGCAAAGAGAGCCGGAGATGATTTCAACGAAAAAAGGTAATAAAACTGGATGGACTGCAGAGGAGAGGCACGTGCAATCGCATGATACTCCAAGAGTTGGTCAGAAGGAGGAGGCAAACGACAGAGTTTTCCAACGGCCCATTACAGTGCTCAGGGACAATGAGTCGGAGGACGAAGAAGATGAAACGTTTCTTGTTCAAGAGAAAATTGAATGTGAAAGGGACTTGACGTTGGAACGGCAGAACGTGCAGATGAATGGCCCGGCGACTAGGTCTTTGTTATCATCAGTGACTTTAGATATTACTTATTTGCCTCCGGAACAACGCGGCCTGTTGGTAAATCAAATTATGGAAACTCAACGAGAGTTGGAAAAGTTGTCCAGTGGTCAACTCCATTATCAGCATCATCACCAACACGGACAACGGCCCATTACAGTGCTCAGGGACAATGAGTCGGGGGACGAGGAAGATGAAACATTTCTTGTTCAAGAGAAAATTGAGTGCGAAAGGGACTTGACTGTGGAAAGGCAGAACGTACAGATGACTGGCCCGGCGACTAGGTCTTTGTTATCATCAGTGACTTTAGATATTACTTATTTGCCTCCGGAACAACGCGGCCTGTTGGTAAACCAAATTATGGAAACTCAACGAGAGTTGGAAAAGTTGTCCAGTGGTCAACTCCATTATCAACATCATCATCAACACGGCATGGAAAATGAGTTGGCAGAGCGAGACAAGGCCGCAGTGAGGGAGGTTTACCTAAAGCAAATTGAAGATTTGAAAGAGGCAATTCAAAAAATGTCAAAGTGTGAATTGCCCCTGGCCAATATTATTCAAAGGTCGCAAGATGATTCGTGTCTGATGGAGATTGAGTTTCGTAAGTTGAAGCAGGAAAATGAGCGGCTGCAACGGGAAATTGATGAAGCAAAGGGGTAAGTTGAAACTAATTTTTATTAACAATGAAATATATTTGTCTTTCTAAAAATTTAATGGTGTTTTATTTCAGTGAAACAAGCAGAATTCTCTACCCTCTCACGGAGGAGCTGACACAATTGGACACGCGAATCGAAAAGGTTGAAGGCGCAATCGTTTTGGCAAAACAGAGACTTGCCCTGATTGACTCGGAGTACGCTGCCGAGTTCATCGCTCAACTGGAAAACACTCCAACAGTAGACGAAGTAAATGAAATGACATTTGCTGGTGAAACAGATCCGATTTTACAGTTTCGAGGAAACTTTCCTCCACATGATGATGACGATGAGGTTGACAATGAAGAAAGGGGAAAGACAAGGTCACTGATGGACGTGTTCAAAAGAGCTGTGAATATGCATGAAGGACTTCCTTGGGCAGATAATGGAAGTGGTGATGGTAAATCTATTGCAAATCCTGCTGTTCCAACAAAGCAGCTTATTGATGGCAAAACAGAGACTTGCCCTGATTGACTCGGAGTACGCTGCCGAGTTTATCGCTCAACTGGAAAACACTCCAACAGTAGACGAAGTACATGAAATGACATTTGCTGGTGAAACAGATCCGATTTTACAGTTTCGAGGAAATTTTCCTCCACATGATGATGACGATGAGGTTGACAATGATGAAAGGGGAAAGTCTGGGGGAATCAAGACAAGGTCACTGATGGACGTGTTCAAAAGAGCTGTGAGTATGCATGAAGGACTTCCTTGGGCAAATAATGGAAGTGGTGATGGTAAATCTATTTCAAATCCTGCTGTTCCAACAAAGCAGCTTATTGCCACGCCAAAATGTGAGAGACGACTTTTGAACAGAACCGTTTATGGAGACTATTCGCCACTGGGACGAAGGACAGGTAGGATTTTGCACCAGCTTGAGAAAGAGGAGCCACTCGTTGACAAAGAGAATAAACCGTCATGGTGGGATTAAAAATTAATGTAGCTTTAAAATTGTTTTATGATGGCAATTGCTAAATATTTATTAGTATGTGGAATAAATATATGTTGAAATGTTTTTTGAAAAAAGTAAGCTTGTTGATGATTGTGTAGTAGTCGTGTAGTAGTTATTGGTAAAAGGTATTTATTTCAATGGATAATAATAATGCGTATGTCCGTGCATAAATGCGCTTGCTGAAAAAAAGAAGAGTTGTTGGTTGTTGTTATTCGCATTCAGCCAAACAAGAAATTGTTGTTTGTTTGCTCCACTTTTCCCCTTTTTATTACACCAAATGTCAGCATTAACTGTTTTATTCGCTGGTAGAGCTGTCATGTTCCACTCACTCAGTAAATACATTTTTCTAACATTATTTTCTCGGTTTCAGCAACTCGAGCAATTCGGCTTCTTTATTTTGGCGTTTTTTTCTGTTGCTGATGCTGCTACACCAAGCTGCTGTACTGTGAGTGTGACGCAAGTAAAAAACGTAAAGAATGAGTTTTTTCAGTAAGGAGGATGCACTAACAAACTGGTAAGAGAATCAAGTCAACCGAAACAACCAATAAATTTTTGCTTTCGTACAGACGGAGACAGAAAATAACCAAGAAAAAAAATTCACATAGAAAATAAAATATTTTGGAGTAGTCTACTAGTTTCTCAGCTCGTTTTTAGGTGATTTTATATATATGTTTAGTTGTAAGCTTCACTACTAAATCGTTTACAAGAAAAGTTTTCAAGTAAAAAATAATAATGTTTAATGGCACGCACGCATAGAAAAAAGTAAAGAGTTTGTTTGTCTCAACATACATTATCAACACTGCTGCTGTTTTTGTTGGTATATAAAGCTTTAATTGCATGATAGTTCATTAAGCACTCGCTAATTAATTTTGAAAGTGTGTTATTTGTGTGGGGATGTCGAACTGCCTTTACTACTGTTCATGCTGACGATACAACTGCTCCTAATCAGCAGTAAATTACTTACATTTCACACAAAGTAATCAGTGAAGCCCTCTTCCAACTTTTCTGTCACTTTGCGAGAAAACTTTTCCTATATAAAATAAAACTTGCTGGGAAATGTAGCTCTAATTACGTAGCTGCGTTGTTACATGCGATTGTGTGAAATACAAATGTTGAATTCAAATAAACAACCTGTTTTCGTATAACGAACGTCCTGTACACCGATATAATCTTTTGAATATAGTGAGTATTTTCAGAGTGCAAATTTAAGTTTTTGTTGCTTAAAAATAAGTGGACTGGACCGCAAGACAAGCACTATACACGTTCAAATAATTGCATAGTTTTCTTTCAGTTTCTTGATAAAGCAGTCGATTTATCTGGAAAAGACAAAAAGAAAAATCGACATTTTTTCTAGAGAAAATCTCTCGACTCTAAATGAATTACTGGTTAATTGTAATTAATGGCCTAGATGAAGAATAAAGTATCGAGCAAAATAGATAACAAACAGAACATCAAGCTCTTTATCAAATGTGACCGCATGTGATGTGAGTACCTAAATGAATAAAAGCAACTTTTCACCATAAAATCTCAACTCACCCCATTTTCTGTTTTAGAAAAAAACTAATGAACCGATCATTTCGGTCTCTTTTCCGTTTCAGCCAATGCCGATATAAAATAACAAGAAAACATTGAAAGATTTTTTAAAACCATTTTCTTTCGTTATTATTATTATTACTAAATGTCAGTGCGTCTTTCTTCTTGATGACATGTTTACTTACACACCCGCAGGCAAAAAAATCGCTGCAGTAAATTAAGCCAGTAAGCCATGGGACAAGACAGAGAACAAGGATATTACTTTTCTCCAATAACAAGAAAACATTGAAAGATTTTTTAAAACCATTTTCTTTCGTTGTTATTATTACTACATGTCAGTGCGTCTTTCTTCTTGATGACATGTTTACTTACACACCCGCAGGCAAAAAAAATCGCTGCAGTAAATTAAGCCAGTAAGCCATGGGACAAGACAGAGAACAAGGATATTACTTTTCTCCAAAGGTTATATCGGTTCCTCCATTTCCCAACAAGATCATTTTGCACTGTTTATTTTTGTCATGTTTCGTTTATTCTAACAGCATGTTTACAATTTTTACATAATGTATTCCTTATTACTTGTCTTGCATTTTGAAAGACGACACGGTCCAACATGATTTGATTGAAGAGTAGATTTCAATAAACAAGTCAACAAAATCATCATGGACATGATGTTGATGCCTGATGCGGCATCATCACCATCATCATTATTGCAAGAGGAAACTCATTTTTTTATGTCAGTTTAATTCACTTTAAAGTGAGCATTTATCGGTGCTGGTGATGATATAATAGTGCGAATAGGGCTGGTAATGGAAAATGTGAATCATCATTATTGCAAGAGGAAACTCATTTTTTATGTCAGTTTAAGTCACTTTAAAGTGAGCATTTATCGGTGCTGGTGATGATATAATAGTGCGAATAGGGCTGGTAATGGAAAATGTGTATAATTTTTTCAAGTTGTAACGGTCATAAGATTACAAGATGATGTCATATTTTTTTCTCTGTGGTGTTTACAAGCAGGCAGACAGGAAAAACGGCAAAAAGTGATGATGATTATAATAATAATTTTGAGAGAATAAAAATGTTTTTTGTGTGTGTGAGTGTAAGCGCAGAGTAAAAAGGGAGGACCGACTGGTAGCGAAACTGACATAACTTGACAGAGAAAATAGATAGATAGATTGAGAAAAAGAAAGAAAGGAAGCAAGATTCGAAAAGGGAGGATGAGAATGATAAAACATCTGGCTGTGGTGGCGTGGTTGTTTGTATTCTCGTTTGTTCCTTTTTGCCTGGCTGGTTGGAATGAAATGGAAATGTGAAACTCAATAGTCCATGAGAGAGTTGAAGACAGAGAAATGGATAATAAATGGAAATAGGGAAAGAGACAGAAAAAAGTAGTGGATATAGAGGATCATCAGTAGAAGAGATGGCTGAATAATGGGAAATGGAAATTTATATGAACAGCATGTAAATTTACACAGCGTAATAACGGCAAAAAAGACGAGTTTGTCAAGAGGAGCTTCATTCATGTCATGTAAATATTAACATGTCCTTCATTCATGATTCAGAGGATGTAGTAGTTTTTTGGAGTAGTTTTGGAGCTTTCAAACGGCAAGCTTTAAAAAAAATTGTGGGGAAAACATTTTTCTTTTGCGGAAATTGACAAAGGAAAAGATGAAGAAGTTGGATATAGAACGTATTTAAAATAGATTCTGGATTTTAAAAATATGATTTTTTAAGCATTCAAAGACAATAAAAATATTTAATACTTACTTCCAGTACATTCACAGTTAAGTTAATACCTGGTTAAAAGGGGGTTTTGTTTTAAAAATAACGATTACCATTTTCAAAAGTGCGAGCAGAGCAAATCACAAAATTTTGCACAAGATCACCTTTTTATGATGAGCTTGTATAAAAGGTGACATCCTTGTCACTTGAAGCTATATTAGTCAGCATATCTGCCAAATATTATCATGCTTGTGCAAGCACTATATTTTTTGCTACACGTCAAAAGCCAAAAAAAATCATAAATATGCGTAATGTGCATAACCACTCTATTGACATGAAAAAAGAAGGATTTGTGAAATATGCGGAACGACACACAGAGAAAACAATTTTTTTCAATCATCAATACTGTAAAAAGCACTGTATCATCAAAATACTAAACTGCTACTTTTAAATACAATTATTTAAAATTAAAATAATGTTCCAGTAAACTTTTTATCCTCTTTTAGTAAACTGGAGCAATCTGAAAGCATCAACTACCGTGTTTTCCTGTTTAGTGGTAGCATTACTGTTTATAAATTCCTCCTCTCGGTCTCCTTTTAGAAGATCCTAAAAACTGTTGCGGGTTTAAATAAATGATCTTTTTTACGTTTCATCCCCTGGTGCCTGTGTAGTACCATCACCATGCTTTGGTTTCTTGGTGGATGGATAAATTTGTTTAATGAAAAAATATCGAATGGACGTGTCTCTTAAAGACAGCTATATGCATTTTCATTTTGTTTTGCATCGGTTCTTCTCAGTGGTAAAGAAAGAGGATGCGGTGGTGGTGTGTAGGGAAAAGATGAAAGGAAAAAAATCAAGAGTGAAACGTGACTCTTGCGACTTACGTGGTTCCGCTCCACAGAGTAAAATTTAATGAGCTCCTTCGTTGTTCTAATGAGGTCAAGAGTCAAGTCAAGTCACTCTATACTCACAACACAACCAGCAGGAGAGAAAGAAGAGAGCAGAGAAGAGACGAGAGAACATCATAAAATTTACATTTCACACACACGCACTCTAAATAGTCTAAATATTATTATTGTGAGCAGTCATAAAAATTTATATAGGCTTGAGAAGAACTTCATTATAATTTTTTGAAGGGGGCCGTCCATGCGGGTTGTTTTCCTAAAGTAAAAATTTTCTCTGTACATGGCTAAAGCTTTTGAAAAATCAACAGAGAGGAGTGAAGGTTTCTTTGTAAAAAAAACTCCTGTTAGAATTTTCCAAAACTGCAGCAGGCTAGTCGAAGAAAGGGTAGCTCATGTTCATACTTGATTATTCTAATTAAATTAAAGTTTTGAAGATGAAATATTGAGTTTATATTTTTTGTTCTCTTCTGACTTGCTCCTTTTCTTGCATTTTTGAGGAGAGGAGGAGTGAGCAAAAGTGTCTCATTAAGGCTTAATGCGTTTTGGGTTGGGAATGGTCTAGGTTTACAATATGGATTTCTCAGAGAGTCGTCTCTAATTTTCTAAAAATGACTACGCTGCGCTGCTAAGAATAATAATATTACTACTACGGATGTATATAAATATATATACATGAAGCTCCCTGTGGAATTTTCACGGAAAAATTGGGAAAAGTAGTAAAAAAAACTTTAGAAAAAAAGTACAAACGTGATTGCTTCCTTTCAGCTGCTCGAAAACACAGGACAAAAATCTCAAAAATGTTTTGGTTTTAATCAGACTTTCAAACTGTTCATAATATCCAGGAAAAGGGAGAAGTTTTGAGCAGGTTTTGAAATTTTTTTATGAAAAAATACAATTACTTATTATTGTAAACTACAGTTTTCATGTGTACAGAATAGTAAATGACATTTCTCCAAAAACAGCTCAGGGAAGTAGAAACTTTTGAAAACTAAACCCTTCCCTTGGACAACGAACGTCCCATTGAGCTGCAGTTTTTGTTATATTTTTAGTAGCTCTCTCTTTTGTCGATGATGATGGGAATAAAGAAGATGCAAGAAAATAAGTGAAGGAATGACAATAACTAATTGCTGTTCTGCCTTGCTGCTGGTGTCAAGTAAGATGCTTTGACATTGTCAAATGAGTATAGAAATCACTGTGTGGAATGAACCAATAAATATTATTCATGCAAGTTTCAAAAGTGACAAGAAATGATATGATCAATAATAGTATAGAAATCACTGTGTGGAATGAACCAATATATATTATTCATGCAAGTTTCAAAAATGACAACAAATGATATGATCAATAATATTTTGTTATGGTGGTGAATAGACAAGCTCAGGACATAATTTAGTAAAATATGGCGCGGTGGCATATATCACTCACTTTGCTTTACTATTATTACAAGTTTTGTGGTTTTTTCACATTTCTTAAATACATTCGAATAAAACAATGGCTAGGTAATACTATATACGAAAAATGGCGCACTTAAATGGTTTTGGGTACTTAATCATTTAATATAATTTATTCTATTCGTAATTAAATTTGAACATAAAAACTATACAGTAAAAGTAATTATAACCTCTTTGTCTAAATTACTATCTTTGCGTAATATCTTGCTACAAAATCTTTGCGAAACTAAATCCTTTCAAAATTCATTAACTGCTGCTGGTAAGCGTAATTCTCAACAATTAAAACTAATAATGTGATTACCTACCTTCAAAATGGGTTGCGGTTGATTACTAAATCACCTTTTTGAATATACAAGTATTACAAAATTTGTGTATTAAATATCGTTATTCGTCATTTTTATATAAATATTCAATATATTATAATATTTCATATACATTTTTGAACAAAAGTTAATAAAGACACAAAAACCAAGGAATAACAAGTAACAACGATCATTTCCATTCCCAAACCTTTAGCTGGCTTATATTTTCCACGCCCCTTCCATTCTCCAAACACTAAAGGCATAACTGAATCTTTCATGAG
>JAANSP010003118.1:0-11772 GCA_036850745.1 Homidia socia
GCCAGCAGCAAACTCATCAGCAAGCTGCAGCATCTCAACAAGGAGTGGCTCCATTTATGCCTTTTGGTCACTCGGCCCCTGCTCCAGTGAAACAGATTCATCATCATCACCACCATCAGCAGCAGCATCATCATCACCCTCATTCAAGCCAGCAACATTCCATGCCACCCACGACGGTACGTCTTCCTCATCATCCCAATGAAATGGAATATGTTCAGGTGGACACTTCTTACCAGCCCTCTGCCCATGCTCAACAACAGTTGGCTGGTAGACTGATGCCGATTACAATGAGTGGCTTTCCGGATCCGGCCTCAGCGAAAAAGGGTGTACTCAGCCAGTTGATTGATAAGGTTAGATCAAAGGATGAGAGGAAAAAGAGCTCTGCAAGTGGAGTGAGTAGTTCATCCTCTGGTGGAACAATTCCTCAACAAGCACAACCTTCACAAGTACCTCCTGCGACTACTGTGATGGGTAGACGAGCTTTATCAATGTATGACGCGCAATGTCAATACGGGACCTTAACCCCAATGGAAGGCGCTACTTCGGCGGTTGCAGCGTTGGCTCTGACAAATTCCTCTGGCGCCAATCGACATCATCACAGGGAAAATCCTACCACTGTCTCAAGCTGTGGTAATAATCATCACAACAGCCAGCGAAGGGAGTCTCGGCCTATGTACAGTCGTGCCAAGTCTTTTGTCAAATCCAAGAGTGATGACGAGCGACCACCAAGTAAGTTATCTAAGGAGTCTCGTGCCCGTAGTGCTGGACAGTTGGAAACTGAGACTTTGCTCAGGTCCTTATCAACAAGCTCAAAGGATGCGTCCAGAATTCTATCACTTTATCAGGGTTTCATTGAAAGAGAAAGTCAGCAGATTCTACAGCATCAGCAAGCAGCACCAACAAATGCAAAGTAGACAACAGGCAGCCGCCGTGGCACTGCAATTGCAACAACAACAAGCTCATCTTTTACATCATCATCAACAACAGCAGCAGCAACAGCATCAGCACTCTCGGTCACAACAGGCACAGTTGCTCACGCACGGATTTCACTATCCCCACCAGCATCACTATGGAATGAGTCAAGGGAATGGGGATTCAGATAAGAGAGCCACTGCTCCAGGACCATCCTCATCTGATATGCCTCCCATTCCAAAATTACCAGTAGCCGCACAGCAGCATTTACGCGCCCAGCAGCAGGCAGCTCAGCAACATCATCATCACCGACCCCCACCTCCTATTCCCCAGCATCATCAACCAATTCGAAATCATATTCATACCTCTCGACCACCACCTCAAACTCCAGATTCTGCAAAATTCCACGGGAGAAATGGTCATCATCAGAACGATGACGATGATGATTACCAGTTTTTGCCCATGTCTAAAATGATCCCAGTTAGTAGATCTCAGTCTGCCCCACCTCGAAAGCCACCTCCGCCGATTCCAGGCACAAGCAGTGCTGGAAACGGGGGCACTCAGCAAGTCAGGGTATATGTTCACGAGGAACCAAGAAGCACACGCTCTTCTCCTTCCGCTACGCTATCTAAAAGTATGGAAGATACTTATTTATACGGATTTATTACACAGCAACATGCTGGAGGACTAACTCCAAGTTCTTCAGGGGGACAGTCTGGCTATGGAAGTGGTAGTGCCGGACGTGGGGGTGGGGGAAATGGTCAAAGTGCATTCACTCCTTTAACAAAGAAGCCTTCATCTATGGAAAGTTTAGTGTCGTTGAGCACAGAACTAGAACAGAATAGCACGGGTCATAGTAGAAAGTCCAGTATTGATTTTGACAGGAGGTCTGTGGTTACCGTGCGGAGGGCAGGCTCCAAGTCCGCCCTCATCACGCGTCAACATTCATGGGAGGCTGGGACAAGTGCTCAATTTTCTGCTGTTGCTGGTAAAAGAGAGCAATCTATTTCCACTCCACAACTGTCTCCAGACGACCCGTTTGGAAGTGGAAGTGGGAGCAGCTCTCGTCATAGTGGGGGCCATTCGGGGATTGTTCGAAGTGGGAGCTCGTCTGGTATTATGAACCGTTCCTCTGGAATGTTTTACGACGATGATCAGGAGTTGGCTGTAGGAAATACACTACATAAGGCAGATAGTTTCGAGGGCCATGAAGAGGCTGTCAGATCCATCGTCGCTGCTGTTCAAGAGACGAGATCACTTCAACGAAAGTTGCAGTCCAGTTAAAACAGAGATTGACCTAAGCATACAATATTATTATTTATAAGATCTAATATACTTACTATTTGTATTATGTAATAATGTAACAAACAACTTTATTATGTAAAATACTTCAGAGATTTTGTGAGATTCTTTGCCACATGCATAAAAATAAGTATACTTACCAATTTAAGCTACGTATTACATTATTATTATCACTTATGTGTGAAAAGTGTACAGTATAATATATAATACTCGTAAATAGTGTATACTCGTTCCGACTCTAAAAAGAAACAATTAAATCCGCTACATGTATAAAAAAAAGTATTGTTGTAGGTACAATAAAACTATATGTAATAATGTAACAAACAACTTTAATATGTAAATACTTCAGAGATTTTGTGAGATTCTTTGCCACATGCATAAAAAATAAGTATACTTACCAATTTAAGCTACGTATTACATTATTATTATTACTATGTGTGAAATGTGGACAGTATAATATATAATACTCGTAAATAGTGTATACTCGTTCCGACTCTGAAAAGAAACAATTAAATCCGCTACATGTATAAAAAAAAGTATTGTTGTAGGTACAATAAAATTTTTAATAAAAATCAATCGTTACAAACATCAAATGATTCAAAAATACTTTAAATTTTTATTGATTCTTTTCAAGCAGATAAACACAATTTTAAAAGTTAGATGATATAATGAGGGTTTACGCAGCATGACAAATGCTGCACTTTCCAATAAAAATGAGATTGTACGTTTACTCATCAATCAAGATAAACTATGTATGATAAAAAAAACTTTCCTTGTGAAATATTATGCTTAAATGTTTAAGGTATAAGAATCAGAAAAAACGTGACTTGCACAATACACACATTATGTTAAAAAAAAGTTCTTCAAAAATCTTGGTACTAAGATTTAAAATAAACAACATGAAGAGAAAGGATGATGATTGCATATGTTTAAGCTCTCTATTAGCGTAAGTATACACAAAACCAAGCTTGCTATTAAGATGGAAGAAGAAATATGTATTAAAAAATAAAACAATATTGCAAGTACCACGGTGGCGGTGAAAGTTAGATATAGCAAAACAATTGGTAGGCTATATGACTAATCCAGCAGTTATCTTCACACATTCGTATATACCCAGCTTTAATTACTACTAAAAATTAATGTGCTCACGAATAAATTTATGGACTAACGTTAGTTGAATATATTATTGATGAAATTAAATTCGGTTAGGAAAAGTACCTTTTTATTTTCATTGGTACAATGTTATATGCTATCAGCAAATTTCCTATCACATATGCTTATTGTGTACAANACTACTAAAAATTAATGTGCTCACGAATAAATGTATGGACTAACGTTAGTTGGATATATTATTGATGAAATTAAATTCGGTTAGGAAAAGTACCTTTTTATTTTCATTGGTACAATGTTATATGCTATCAGCAAATTTCCTATCACATATGCTTATTGTGTACAATACGTAACGTAAATGAATATTCGTGCAAAAAAATACTTGTTTAAAAAAATTGAGTGCAGTAAATATTGGTGCTTATATCAAAGCTAAATTATTTATTGATATTATTCAGTAAGAGTACTGCTACTTGGAAGTGAATGTTGTACCTTGGTGTATAATATTCAAGCATATGGAGAAGGAGATGAAAGGTGTTAGTAAGTAAAGCAACCAATTATTTATAATATGGAATATTAATTATAATAAGGATATTATTATGTCGAATCTGATGCAGAAAGGCAGAAATGCTTGTCGTGTTGCATGAGATTCTAATGACTTTATATATTGTGAGAAACAAAAGTACTTTATGATGGACTTATTTGATTTTAATTGACGATATTAAATGTGTAAGCTGTAAGTACGTAATTCATAATAGCAAAATGTCAATTTAAAGATTTTAAAAAATAAAGAAAAACCCAATGAAAATACATTCAAGTATTTTTCCACTGATTTCAAGCATTCACATCTTTCAGAATAAAATGAATTGTGTTTTAAAGCCACTGCCTGCTATAATTGCACTAATTTTTGCAAATTCTCCATTTAAAGAAGCGATATATTTTTTGGTATTTATTTTTTAAATAATAACAATTTGCTTTCACATAAATTTTATTTGAACTCAATGACATAATTCGATTTTACATACAATAGTAGACTACCGTTTTTATGTGTATGTATGTGGTAACAATAATGATTGATTGATTACTTAAAACAATAATAATTGATTGATTACTTATATCAGTACTATTGAAAAACTACATTTTCTACACATTACATGCATAAAATTATGTTACACACATCAGCACACCTTGATTTTAGGTAATCCACTGTATATTCCTATGGGTCAAGTAGGTAATTCGTCATCGTCTAATCCGGGAAAGTTTCTAAATAGTTTAAAACACCGAGAAGCGCTTGTCCATATTTTTCAAAAGGGAAGTTAATGACTTTTAATAATAAAATAGCTCCAGGTATTTCCAATGGTCCACAAAATTAAGTATTATCGTATTTTTTGAATACATTGAAATATACATTTGTAAGATTTGTTAAAAAATATTTTTTAAACTAAGTCCACAAAATTAAGTATTATCGTATTTTTTGAATACATTGAAATATACATTTGTAAGATTTGTTAAAAAATATTTTTTAAAACTAAAATAGCTTCAAATAGACAATTAATATGCAGTGCATAACATGACAAAAGTGCTCTTTCATTTTTTTTAGAATATTTTACACATATCATTAAATCCGTTTTCTGTCTAAATTTTTACTCAATGTTCTCAGAATATTTAGCACTGAACACAAAAATGAGTAAATGAGTCAAAATGAAGATTATGTGTGTTGATTTTGTAAAACAGATCAAGAACATATATTATAGGTACAAATGTAAAGTACATATATATGGGTAAGGTAAGTACAATCTTACGATTAAAATTCGCTTACAACTAAATCCGACGGTCAATGTTTCGATGTCAGTAAACACCATGTTTCTATACAGTCATTTTAACTTTAAATCACATTTTAAACAAATTGCGGAAATAAAACACATAATACATATATATGGGTAAGGTAAGTACAATCTTACGATTAAAATTCGCTTACAACTAAATCCGACGGTCAATGTTTCGATGTCAGTAAACACCTTGTTTCTATACAGTCATTTTAACATTAAATCACATTTTAAACAAATTGCGGAAATAAAACACATATAAATACTTACACACAATAGATTAAAATAACCTTCTATACGGTTTAAATTTTCGATAAATACTATAGCTTGTCGGAAACGGGTTATAAAATATTTACACACGATAGATTAAAATAACCTTCTATACGGTTTAAATTTTCGATAAATACTATAGCTTGTTGGAAACAGGTTATATAATACAGTAAAAATACTTGCCAACACAAGAAGACTTTGGATTTATGCTATTCAGTTGTGCTATTTCAGCAATCACAGTAAAAAATCATAAACCGTCAATGACATCAACAAAATAAATATTATAGCAAAGCACCATACATTCTAATACAATATTATATACAACATTTAACCCATTTAATGACTACAAGGTAAATGTTTCCGACTTGAAATACAAATATGACGGCAAAAATAAAACAATAAAAAGTAAAAAAAATGACCACATTTAGCAACACAACCAACATCACAAAAGTGTGGCTTGTGTGACAAAAAAAATGACCACCAAACACAATGACCACATTTAGCAACACAACCAACATCACAAAAGTGTGGCTTGTGTGACATTGCATTACTGAGATCCACCAGAGTCAGAGAGGAGCATCTCTCCCTCAGGTCTAGGTCTTCGTCGGAAGCGAGGATCCAACACCAAATAGTTAACTGTCAGACAGAAGATGAGAAGGAAGATCGCTGCAAAGTTTATGGTAATTCCAGCGGCAGTTCGTTCCTGATATGATGTACTAAAACCCAAAAATATTTCAAGAGTTTAAATTTCCATCCATTTTTGGATTTGAAGATCAAACAACAGAGAGCAGGAAGAAACGTTTTTCATTCATATCTTTAAGAATGTTTATGGAATTTATTGATTAAAGCATCACAAAACATACGATAACGACAGAGCTTTCATCATCATTCCAGTGGCAGCAGCAATGCAGGAGGACATGAATATGACGGGGCCCAAAAACTTGTGATATGGGATTATGCTATTCCGGACTCGCATTGGTGCGTAAGGAAGAAGAAATACAAGGAATCCAGCCAGGAACTAGAAATTGCAATAAACCGTGAATTCAATATGCGCCTGTTTAAATATTTCACAACTGCCAAAAAACAATAAACTGAAATTCGGTATTGCTTTTACCTGTCCATAAAACAAGACAATAGCCATAATTCCAATCCAACTGTGCAAAGTGAAGAAATGTGGCTGATTTTTCAAATTATGAGCCCGAACTGCACTCCTAGAAATTTACATCACATTTCAAGGTTAAATAAATCAAATTTAATCAAATACCTTTACAGGCGAAATTGACCGTATTGAAATATTCAAATTCAAAACATACCATAATCCAACCGAGACGGCAACAACTGTACACAAGTGAAATCCAGCATGCATCAACTTTACTTGAAATTTGGGTCGACTCGGAAGAGTTCTAAATATGATTGCCCCTGTGTAATTTTTTTTGTACAAGCAATAATTACTTTTCAGTTCTTTATTACACCAATTCATTCTGATTACAAATATAAGGAAAATAACCAACCGTGTCCTTGCAGATAGACCATAAATACCGTCATTAGAATGACATGCAGATTGATCTCTGTTACTTTGTTGGTTCCCCATGTCACTCCACCCGTGAATCCAAAAACCCATACGAACATTAAAAGCCACATTAATATTCCCGACACGGATGCGACGATAAACCCAGCTTTGAAAATTTGCCGACTAAAGTCGTAATCACGGGGATCTTCTTCACTTCCCATGATTGCGGATAAATGGTTATAGATTGCTTTCAAGCACAAAGAAACGGTTGATTTTCACTGTAGTAAATTGAAAACTTTGCACTCAGTCAGTCAGCATAAACACTCAACAGCCAAAAATGAAGACTCTCTCTCGATTTAACTTTAAATTGTTTGCTGCAAATGGTTGATTAGTTAAATTGCACTAATTAAAACCGCTCAAGGTTGCATCCCCGAAACGCATCTCGCCGACAACGAACTCTAAAATAATGGCATTAGTTTAACAGGAACACGGCACGACTAGACGAGCTATTGGAATTTTTATATTGGGCTTACTTGATTCAATGAATGTTTAAAGCTATTTACTAATCTAAACTACTTTTTATATCTGTACCACAGAGAGGGATTCAATTACTACCTGTCTTCTGCACGCAACCAAGAATATTATGAGATCAGAAATCCTCTCTAATTTTCTCACAACATGTTTAAAGCTATTTACTAATCTAAACTACTTTTTATATCTGTACCACAGAGAGGGATTCAATTACTACCTGTCTTCTGCACGCAACCAAGATTAAAATGAGATCAGAAATCGTTTCTAATTTTCTCACAACATTAACAATATTGGGGAAAAGATTTTATTTTTCGCCAGACTTACAAACGTGCAATAAATTGTGTGCAGGTATGTAATTTTGTAAATGTTATATCTAGCAGCAGCAGGCTCTAAGCTCTACTACCTAATAATGAAATATGAAGAAAATGTCAAATGTCACCCTAACCCGAATGATGGTATTTACGAAGGCTTACGTGTACTTGTGGTGTGTGTATTGTATACAAGAGAATAAGTAATCACAAAAAAGGAGCACTCAAAGAGCAATTTTCAATTTGGAACTGGTAATTCCAAGGGTATTACGGTATTAACCCGTTTTTTAGCTCTTTTCTGGCAGCTTTTGTGAGAAACCCTTGTGCAAAAATGTATACCACAAACTATTTTACTTTTTACTATTATTACACTTTTATTCGCTGAGTCTATTACTACAAGACTACAAACAGGGAGAGAGTTATTCACATTACAAGTAGGTACGCATTCCACAAGTATTCTATTCCAGCTGGAGAGAAAGGTTGATATCAGGTTGCCGTATGCTCCAAAATCTCACTCTATTCTCTGATCTGATGATGAGAAAAAGAGAATATCATATATTATGCTGCTATGCTGTTGTTCTTTCTGTTCTATGATGTATTTTGTTTGACTTGACTTGGGCTTCTGTGCACCTTGTACCTTGTTGATGTTTTCCCATCTTTTGATGACCACATTTTGCTCTATAGTCATATAGTCATGATGTGTGATACCATTCTTGTAAGTTGTGTGCAGTAGATGAGTCGTCTATTGACGCCTACACAATTTGATAAAAAAGACTGCATTTTTATCGACTTTTTTCTTCACTCATCATACAAAAATTTGTCATATTCGAGAATGCTCGACTCTGGAAAAGAATGTTTGTTATTCACAATGTATAACTTAAGCTAGCGCTTGAAAAAATACGCCTTTTTAGTACAAACAATGTTAAGGTTATGTAATTAAAAGAAATGAGATTATAGTACACCAGAAAAAAACACACAAACATGAGCATAGCATGATACGTATTATTTGTAAACGATCTGAATTGGATTGGTGTTGCCATTGAATGATCTTTACATATACGGTCTTTAATAATGATAATTGAGTTATTTGAGTTATTTTCTTTGGAGTTTTTATCGATTGCGTTTCAAGTGGGCAAACTGTTTTTTCCCTCAAGTTTCATGTTTTCCACTTTCAAAGGATGACCTTATGGATGAGCGTGGAAGCTGTAGGGCTTTCATTCTTGCTTGGTTTACTTGCTTCACCCACAGCTCAAAGCTGTCGTACATGTCGTGAATTTCCAGGTAAACATCCTCGATCGTTTCCAAATTTCTATAGACAATGACATCCCATTGCGGCTTTGGTCGTCTGCGGTACGAAAAAGATGCAACGAGTCGCACCAATATACAAAATATTACGACGAGCACGCCAGCAACGTTAACTACAATTCCAGGGGAGGATGATGCTGATTTATAATATGATCTGCAAAAATATACAAGTTGTGAAATGGGATCAACTGATCAGAAGGAAAATGTTGTAAACTTCCATAATGGCGGAACAAGTCGCAGCATTTTTGGTTGTTGTGAAATGCTTACTGCTAAAAGCCTACCCTATTTGAATTAGTCCTCTTTCAAAGACACCCGTCAAGGCTGTTAGCCCACCCAGCATGAACGTCAAATAACTTACACGGGAATGATATTCCTTAACTTTGTTAGCCGGATAGTATAACATCCAAAATCCTGACAAACACTGGACTCAAAATAATCTCATGTAACAAATTTACTTTTCATTAATTCTTTTAATTCATAAAAGAGCCATTTTTTTTCTTACGCAGAAAACAAAAAGGAGACATGCTGCTAATCCTAACCAACTGTGAATACTATAAAAGTGACGAACCCATTGGGAAAAATCTAATCCAACAATTGAACCAATTCCAGTAATGCTCACTCCAAAAGAGACCAGCAAAACGAGCGCATGATAGAGAATTGTTCTAGTTAATTTAGTTTCCGGTAAGAGTCGGAAAATGTTTAGACCTGAGCATAGAAATTAAAAATAATCAAATATTTCCAGATAATTATTTTAGTATTAAAAGTACTTTTGAAGAAGAGAAATAAAATGTTCGTTTCCCAAAGGATACATTTTTTGAATTACCAAAAGCCGTAAGTAATAAACAGAAGGCCTCTACATTCATGTGCATGTTGTACGCAAAATTTTTCGCAGAAGGGAATTGTTGTAAAGGTAAAAGAGAAAGATCAGTATACCAAATCAGTGTAAACGCCAAATTTGAAAATAACAATGCAAAGCCGCAAAGCATGGCAATGGCAAAAAGTATTTTGAAGTTTTTTCTATTCTTGTGCCACAATTTAATTTCCGAGGTCAACGTGTTCATCTCATCGGCTGGCAAAATGGGAATCGTGATAAATTTCCCTATAAAAGTTTCAAATACATATTAAAATAAGAAAAGTAAAAAACCTGAAATGCAAATCTGTATTTCATGCATAGTATTGGTTTGGTTTGTGACCTGTGAGGCACTTCATGTAAAGTAATCATCACATTACCTCTTTTATCTCGTTGTGTACTTCCAAAGTAATCCTCTTTAAACTTTAAAATGTCTGAATCCGACTGTCTGACTACGTACAACGGCCTATCGCTGATACGGGTTGTTTCCAAGTATGTAAGAAAGCGTTTTGACCGATTCGAAGATAAAACGGAAGATGAAGCATTATATACCACATCCTCTTTATCTCTATCCATCAAATTATGCATGCCTGCTTTTCCCTCTAAATTATTTTTTGTAGGGTCAGTTAGTAATCCATCTTCAAACCATGATTTGGACACTCTTTTCCCTTTAATCTCAACTTTTTGCGTAGGTGGACTTTTCTCCGATGACTTATTTGCTTCAGTATCATTTTCAGTATTGTCTTTTGGCTTGGCAGAGTTAAATAAAGAAGACCACATCATGTATTGGAATGAACAAGTCGTTTTCCTGTCAAATTTGCAAACCTCCTCTGCTGACCAAGTTTCTGTCTTTGTACTACCTCGCTTTATAACTTGAATTTCGTGAATTTCATACGTTTTTAAAGATTTATTTTTTTATCGAGTAAATCCATGACTTCTTAAAATCTTTGCCATTTTCCTGGCAGAATTACTATGCATAATCAACCGGCGGTGGCTGGATTGGATCCATAGCTTGCGTCCTGAAATCACAAATCGCAAGCATAAACGCACAAAAGTATGATAAAGTCCGATTTTCATGTTTCGTTTAAATTCCCAAGTACTACTTGTCTGACCTGACTTACTACTGTGCTACTTTTATGATGATTCTTGATATGCGTAATGTGTTCACGTTCACGAACGTTCATAGTGTGCTTCACTTGCCGCTTAATGAGCATACCGCGCTTTGTTCGATGACGAATGACGCTCCTCAATATTCTCGTCACTCGTCCTTTCCTCTCTCTCTCTCGCCCTCCGCTCTCAAATTTTCTCTTCCTGTAACTGGAATCCAATGTAACATTTTCTTCTTAGATCATAGTGTAGTTTTTGCACTTCCATGATGCAAAAGCTAATGACTTATGAAACGGTTTTAATAACACCAGCTGAGGTTTAATTAAATCTGTTAGGTCTTCGTAGCGCTCAACAAAAATCGCGTTGGCTATTTTACCTATTCGCCATCCCAATTTTCAGTTGTATTGTCAGTTCAATTGACTTTAATGGTGGGTAGTGGGTAATCATTTTTGAATTGTGAAGGGAAGCTAGATAATTCCATATTTTGATTTTACGAATCTACTTTAAAAGTTCAAAAATACTGGAGGGAAGTACACATAAATAGTGTGTGTGCCAAGTGTGTCGACCTTTTGTATTTTGTAGACCATTTCCGGTCTTTTATTAAAATGGCTTTGGTTCCACCGACTCCGAACGAAGAATCCTTGCATTCATCAGACTCTTCTTTATCCCCCGAGTTAATGGAGGAATGGCAGAAAAATAAGCCTGAATATGGGCGTGACCAATTTCTAAAGCATGTTCTTAACA
>JAANSP010003119.1:0-11768 GCA_036850745.1 Homidia socia
AGGTAAATTGCTACTTTTTTGGAAAAAAGACGCACAGATTTCATGAAATTCTGGAGAACGACAGAATATGAATCATACGGCACATATCAGGAAAGATAAAGGTTAGTTTGTTGACTAAATAAAAGCACTACATGTTACGTTAACTGTTTTTGCAGTGTATACAGTGGAAACCGTGGATTCTAACAGCCTAAATTAAAGGGACGCGTAAAAATGAAAAACGTCGAAAATAGGCATTGTTGTTTCTCCGACCAAAAACCTTTTCTTCCCTAACTGGTGACCGTGGATGGTACCTATGTTCACTAGGACCAACCTCTATCAAAATGACACTCGTACCTTAAAACGCATCGGAGAGCCAGGGCTCCAAAAATACTATTTTTACTTTACCTCAAATTTCACTAATTAGCTCATTTTTGATATTGCTCTTGTACGGGACGTTAATAAGTGGCTAGACCCAAAAAATTTTGCACATAAGTAAATTAGTTTATGCTCTTTTTACACCAGTTTGCCTTGGGATCGTACGTGCTCATATGCGAGAGATATCATCATTTGAAATTGGCTCAAAAAATTGTGTACACCCTACGTACAAAAAAATATCTCATGGTCTGTGGATTCTTTTTTATGTGCATGTGCACATATAATATATTTACCCAAATATATATTTTAGTATAAATGTGTATGACCTTTTTGGAAAGTGGAGGAGAGATTTCAACGATAGAAAGCTCGCAACCAACTTCCGTCAGCAGAATAGCAGCAGAATAGGACGGAAATCACAGTTGTGCCCTGTGTGAGTAATAATATATTATAATAGTAATATGATGGTGGCATGGCAGACGGACGACGGTACAAAAAAACGTAGTCAAGTAGCTAGGTAGTTGAATGGAATACTACTACACTACTTATCTCTTTACCTCTCTTCTTCTCCTGTTTCCTCTTGTATAAAGATGCGACTGGCTGGGTTGCTGCTGAGAACAAAGCAGTCATTTTAAAGCTGCTTTCTTCCCTTTCTCCATGCCCCAAGTGAGTTTCATTTTATGAGTGCTTTGTTTTCCAAAAGGAGGATTTTCACTGCGAGAACATCGAATTTCACTTTGCATATTAGTTTTTCCCACTACTACTAACGAAAAATGGCTTTTCCGTTTTTCTGTGAAAATTTTCAGGCAGAGCTTCTGATTATGATTGTTATCGTTGTGATGCGTATACTCGGGTCAAGTTAAATGTGACCTTTTTTAAAGGGATGATTAAATTTCATCCATGTAAATGCAAAATGCTTTGCTCAAAATAGTAAATATCTTAACTAACCAACAGCAGTAGAGAAATACGGCAACTTTAGCATGGAATGTTGAAAATGTAGGTCACTTTTATAAATAAACTTGTATATATGCCTACGTGGGATTTACTAGGAAAAAATATTTTACGAGCTGATTAAACAAAATAAGGAAACTATTATGCCTTTGTAACATGGAGTAAAAGGTAAAATACAACAATGACAACAAATTAAGTAGGCAATAACATTAGAGTCATTATTATCATCATTATTGTCAACTTAAGTCAATACACGTGACTACTGTGCTCAACATGTGAATGGGAATCAGGCATACAAGTAATTTTACGAAAGAGACAGAGAAAATGTTATTCTTATATATTTTTTCCTTTACATTTATATATATTTATATAAAAAGGAGGAAGGAAGTAGGCAGGCTCTACATAAATCCTCATCAACAAGAGACACGTTCAGTTTTGTGTGACAGTGAGCTGGCTGGTAAGACAAAAGACAATACGTAATTCCGATGGGAAAATAGCAGCAGCAGCAGGCAAGATGATGGTGATGATGATTATGTCTGTGTGTCTTGAACAATGAGCTATATAAACGGTGATATGAAAGAGAGAAAAAATACATGAAGCGAGCGAACAACACAGAGAAAATGAGCAAGTTTTCGATAGAAAGTAATGTAGAACGCCATATTACAGTGAACCAGACGATTTTTGTAGGTCGGTTCCGCTTTTCCGGTTCGTTCTCTCTGTCTGTAGTATTTTTACTGTGTGGTAGAAGCGAGCGAACAACACAGAGAAAATGAGCAAGTTTTCGATAGAAAATAATGTGGAACGCCATATTATAGTGAACCAGACGATTTTTGTAGGTCGGTTCCGCTTTTCCGGTTCGTTCTCTCTGTCTGTATTTTTACTGTGTGGTGGTCCTTTTCTCTTTCTTTCCTGTATAATGTGAATGTTATGATACGATGTTGATGATGATAAGTATTCTGTGCTGAGCATAGAGAAGAAGAGTCAAAACAAAATGTTCGTCTTTTTCTTCTTCTCCGAAATAACCATTTTACCGTTTTTATAGTAGTGTGTATCTTGTTGGTAAATGTAAATGCAGAAATGGAGAGGACGGCAACATACTACTTTAAATTCTAGGTATTATACATAATAGTGGGATATACATATATATGTGGGATAGGAGGATATATAAAATAGGAATGTATAGAAAAAGAGCTTTGTGTCAAGCCTCATGGATGGATGACAGAAAGGATTATCAATAAGTAGATTACCTTTCCTCTCTCTTCTCGTTTTTCCAAGCAATATAGCTGGCTCCTTGTCGTGCTCCCCTTTTCTCTTGCTCTTTTTTCATCTTTTATGTCACCACCACCATCATCATATTTCTCTGTTGCTGCTGCCCATGTTGTCGTCGCTTCTCTTTCTTTTTACTTCGTTGCCGTTCTCCTTCGATTTAGGTTTAGAATGTTCTTAATAGCAGTAGTTGTTGATGATGTTGTCTTTATGCTGCTAAATTACACTGTGTATTCCAAAATACAGTAATCATTAACAGCAAGCGGCATGATTTTTAAATGTAATGTGCAATATATTTTTTCAACTCTGTTGTGAAGTCAAGTAGACCACTGTGTAGCTTATCGGAGAGTAGGTTGCTAAAAATGATATCTGTTTTTTCATTATTTTCAGTTAATATTTTCTAATTGGTAGCCAACCGTGCTTACTGTTACAGTATCATCATCGATATTTGACATTGTGATAATATAATGATACTTGTGATGATGATAATGATGATAAGTATAGTGATAACCATCATTATCATCAACAAGGGCAGCAGCATAAGTGTACTTAACCGCAGTTTTGTATCAGCAGCTACTTTAATTGGGCGATCCTTTCTTTTCGCTGTTGCCTTTCTCTTGCACTTGAGCAACCACCTCTCTTTCTCTCTCACGCCGCACACACACACACACTCGTTGCGCTAGTTTTGGCATCGAGGTAGATTAAGCTGTACTAACTAACTAAAACCCAAGGTATAAAAAATCTAGTGTTTTCGGTGGTTTTTACCAGCCTTAGATATTTGTACAATGAACTATACGACAGAAACTCATGCGGAAAGACATATACGGTGCACGCCCTGTGCTAATACCGTTTGATGCGATCAAGAGAAAAAAAGAGATCAACATCATCTCATCACGACGACGACGAAAATTGGGCGATCCTTTCTTTTCGCTGTTGCCTTTCTCTTGCACTTGAGCAACCACCTCTCTTTCTCTCTCACGCCGCACACACACACACACTCGTTGCGCCAGTTTTGGCATCGAGGTAGATTAAGCTGTACTAACTAACTTAACCAAGGTAAAAAATCCAGTGTTTTGGGTGGTTTTTACCAGCCTTAGATATTTGTACCATAAACTATATCACAGAAACTCAAGCGGAAAGACATATACGGTGCACGCCCTGTGCTAATACCGTTTGATGCGATCAAGAGAAAAAAAGAGATCAACATCATCTCATCACGACGACGACGATGATCATGTTGATGGTATCGACTACATCGCCCTCACATAATAATAAACAAAGACACTAGAGCCCAGTGTAGTAGGAGTAAGCAAGTAAGTGACTTACTGAGCGTGTGAAAAGGCTGCAAAATACTTACGTTTTTTGTGCTAGGTGGTCATAATAGTTCTCTGCTGTACATTTAGCCTCAATAATAATAAATAACGAGGGTCTCTCCCATGGAGTACTACAAAGCGGCGAGAGATTTCAGAAGGGTTGAAGGAATCAAAGTGGAAAATTAGAGAGTATAGCGTACCCACCCAATCAAATTCAGTAGCCTTGTTGTTGAGTAGACGAAAAAAAGAGAAACTTAACGCATTTCCGAATTCTCTGGTTGGATGGACTTTGGGATAATTTGGTAGTATGGTGGTCTCCTCTTCTTGTTTTAGATTTAATAACGAGGGTCTCTCCCATGGAGTATACAAAGCGGCGAGAGATTTCAGAAGGGTTGGAGGAATCAAAGTGGAAAATTAGAGAGTATAGCGCACCCACCCAATCAAATTCAGTAGCCTTGTTGTTGGATAGACGAGAAAAGAGAGAAAAAATAAACTTAACGCATTATACATATAAGCTGTGTGTGTGTTTATATACTACGCATTTCCGAATTCTCTGGTTGGATGGACTTTGGGATAATTTGGTAGTATGGTGGTCTCCTCTTCTTGTTTTAGATTTTCCTGTGGAGTATACACCAACGAGCGAATGCTAATATTATGAAACAAGTTTCGCCTTCTTCTTTTTGTCGTAGTGCATCTCTTTACCATATTTATTTTATTATTGGAGTTGCTCCTACTATCACTTCTACTGCTACTAAGCTATTATAATTCTCATCATGTTTTCATTTGCTATTTCTTTTTTTTTGGTTTGGTGAACCAAACCCATTTTCCATTCTACACATTAGATACCTACATTACGTACTACTTTCCATTTTTCTGATATCATCGTCATCGACATGATCAAAAGCGTTTCATGTTGTTTGTAAGTGAGTAGAGCATAAAATTGATGGCGGATGCTAAAAAGGGCAGATTGGATTTGGATTGATCTTTTCTTTTTGTGGTGGAGTGGCTAGCGTGGCGTGGTGGTGCTGACAGAGTGGCGATGGTGTGTGGTGACAATGGCACGCATGGAAATTCATTCCGGAAGGGTGCTATGTGCTAGTGGCAGAGTAATGAAAGCACTCCTTTTATTATTTTTGCAGAGAAGTCCATTTCAATTCCAGGGATGATGCTAAAATTAAGGAATTAATGTCGCAAGAGTTTCGTGCTCTGCTCTGCGCTTTGTCTCGGTGTCTAGCAAACTAAACACATTTCACCACAGTTTTATGCGGAATTTCATCATTTATTTAGAAACAAAAAGAGAGAATGGGAGATGGAGTTGGCATATCATCGTCGTGTACAAAAATAGCAGCGGCGACGGCACTGGCAATAATGCCACCAGACACGTTTTCAAAATCAGGTCAGTTTGGTGGCATTGCTGTGTGGAAGTAATAATAGGTACATTGTTTCCATCTTCTGGCCGAGACCATCAAAAGAATCGAGAACGTGTGGGCGATAGGGAGGATGTTCGTTTAGAATTTTTTTTCCTTTGTTGTCCATTTTTTATTATCTCATCCATACACATTAGCTGTCTATTGCTAGTCCATCAGGTACCTAACATGTATTTTTTTAAACTAAACGACCAACAAGAAATGAAACTGACCTGACATGACGCTACTTTTATTGTAATGTACCATATGTCGCCCGTCGGAGTGGACAGTGGACACACAACGTGTGTGTAGTACAAGGAAGTTGTCCGCAAAATAATGTAATATTTTATTTGTGTTGTTGATGCGAGCTAGATAAGAATCACCATTTTGTCCAGTGTCATTGAGATTTTATACAAGAAACAGTTTCTTGTGCACTGTCGTTCTGTAGACATTTCAAAAGGTTTTTCTTGAAACCCAGAATGATTTTTTTTGACATGTGAAAAAAAGTAATCTTGTTTGATAGCATGAGAAAATGGAAAGATGAATAAAGTGGAGCAGCATTCTAGAAATTGACGCATTCTTCTTGTCGCCAAGAAGGGACTTTACTAGGAGTGGTGTACGCACAATAATGTAATATTTTATTTGTGTTGTTGATGCGAGCTAGATAGAAATCACCATTTTGTCCAGTGTCATTGAGATTTTATACAAAAAACAGTTTCTTGTGCACTGTCGTTCTGTAGACATTTCAAAAGGTTTTGCCTGAAACGCAGAATGATTTTTTTGACATGTGAAAAAAGTAATCTTGTTTGATAGAATGAGAAAATGGAAAGATGAATAAAGTGGAGCAGCATTCTAGAAATTGACGCATTCTTCTTGTCGCCAAGAAGGGATTTATTAGGAATAGTTTGTTGTATTTTGCTCCAGGACAATGGCAGTAATAATAAATGCGAGCAAAAATAATCCATTCTGTTGTTCAGATGACATCAAATATACTTTTACAGCTGCCGAAATCACGACACATTATAATTTGCTCTGACTATATCCATTATTTCTCCATAAATTGGGCCAAGTGAATTTTCTCGACATAAATAATCGACATTTGTAAAAGTATAAAATGTGAGTAGACAAATAATATTAGCTTCATAAGTTATTTCCGCTACAGGATTAATAGATCTTTTACAGAGATACTTGCTTTGACAAGGTTAGCGAAAATTGAATCAATCAATTCTATCAATGTAATACACCCAACATCTGTACTGTTCATTTTTATTTTACAGTAGCTTGTAAAAGGCCAAAACTGGACTAGTCACTGCATAAAATCTCACATTCAGAAGACAATTTAATTTCCTGCTTTCATGATTGATATTCTTAAATACTCGATGCAACTTTAAGCTTGTCCATTTCATTTATTCCAAATTACAGTTTCTCAAGTTGGACACTTTAAGAAACTTGACATGTTTTTGATAGGCACTTTAGATATTAATGCTAATAAGATTTGAATAAAAGATGATGTGCTTTGACATTCAGATATTTTGAAATACAAAGCGCGCCAAACAATTCTCCGTATCCTAACGGCAAGACGTATAAATTTTGTTTTTCAAACAACTTTAACGTTTAATACAAAACAATTTAATTTTTTAAAATACTGGATATTTCGCGCCGACTTAAGTCATCACTCCAACTTGAATCTTGTTTGCATAAAATACTTTGACAGACATTAAACAAGTCTCCATTAAATTCAGAGCTGTTATTATCACTAGTAACATTGATGATTTAATTTTGGCGTTTCAGTAAAATTATGAAAGGTTATGGCGTGTCTCCACTCATTTTGTTTTAATATTTTATACACCTTCCTACTCACCAGCATTCGGCATTTCCGTCTAAACTGCATACATTTTCCATTAGACCAATAAGTTACATGTCATGTTCTACTGCATTCCTTTACGCAATAATATATTCTTCAAACTCATCAGTGCAACTTATACGCGTGCAATAATTATTATACAGAATTTCCAAGAACAACAGAGGAGAAGACAAAGCAAAGTAAGGGAACGACCACAAGGTTCCCTGGGGAAAAGTGGCTGTCACTCCTCATAGGAATAATAATCCTAAAAATGCCGGATCAAGTTTTTCCCTTTCACTTTCCATCCATTACACCACAAGGTTCCCTGGGGAAAAGTGGCTGTCACTCCTCATATGTAGGAATAATAATCCTAAAAATGCCGGATCAAGTTTTTCCCTTTCACTTTCCATCCATTACTTATTATAGACGTTGCACAACAAGTTTTTTTTGTACGCAAGACAAAATAAAGCCAATTCTCTCTGGACACACATGTAACAAGCGGAGCGGAAAGCATTTCACCGACCACCACACACTACACTGCACATTCGGCTAGGATATTGACAGAAAGGGAATGTACCTTCTTATGTAAGTGCATGCATGGGCGCATACTTTTACTTCCACTTTCCTACTTACTTGTAAATACATTAGCTAACAGCTCTTACCCTCCCAAACAGCACGGATTTTTCTTTGCGAAGAGACCAGTACATTTATTACAGTGTTGTCGAAAAACCTGAAAATCCTAAAAAAAATCAAATTCGTACTGGAAACTTTTTGGTCCAGTGCCTATATACCCACCTTATTTCTCTCCCGTTCAGCTTCCAATTTTAGCTGTCAACAATTTTTCAACATTTTCCCTTGTTCTAGAGCTCATCGCTCCCCTACTCATTTACTGTCACCCTTACTTGCGAGCTATTAACAGTAATATGTTTATGAAAAGCTAATAACTCCAAATTCCAATGCAATGATAATACTTTCAATGTTTGAAAAATACTCTATCCACCTAGTCGAAAATTCAGAGAAAAATTCATGATTCTCAACAGGATACAAATAATAATATTATTATGGTGACGAGTGACGGACATGTGACGGACGACCAAGCATCAATACAGATATAAACCGACTATATTTTGTCAATCGACTGTTTCTATCCATCAACCAACACTGGACTCTTTTTCCATTTTGATTTCCTTTTTTCATGAATGGCTTTTAGTTTTAATGCATTTATTTTCTTACTATCCGGTATATGCAGAGGAATATATACTTATATTTTATTGTTTTGTATCAAATAGTACCACCACTACACCCCCGCCTGCAAGTTTTGTAAGTTTAATAGTAAAAAAACAAGCAAAATAAGAGCCAAAGGGAAAAAAAGAAGTAGAATGAAAGTGTTGTTTAGTGAGTTTTTGTGAGTGACAGAAAAGAGAAGAGGAAAAAAGTGTACAATTTTATTGCCTTATTGCATTACATTATAACACACTGCCTGCATTATTATACATTACATTATATACNTTGTTTAGTGAGTTTTTGTGAGTGACAGAAAAGGGAAGAGGAAAAAAGTGTACAATTTTATTGCCTTATTGCATTACATTATAACACACTGCCTGCATTATTATACATTACATTATATACTTTCTATTGTATTGGATTATGGAGGAAGAAATAAAAAAAAATCCGATCGTATTCAGCAAAAAAAAAGAACGGAGAACTGAACTACCATCACTGCCATTGCCTTGCCGCCATCATCATCAGCAAAATAATGTGTTCTTCTCTGCTCTTTTTCCACCACACTATTCTTTTGAGGAGGAGAACAACAACAACGATTCATCCATAATATCACTTTGACGATTACTGCTTCCAAGAATTTTTTCCCTCTCTCTTTACTCCAAGATGCATTATTATACATTACATTATATACTTTCTATTGTATTGGATTATGGAGGAAGGAATAAAACCGATCGTATTCAGCAAAAAAGAACGGAGAACTGAACTACCATCACTGCCATTGCCTTGCCGCCATCGTCATCATCATCAACAGCAAAATAATGTGTTCTTCTGCTCTTTTTCCACCACACTATTCTTTTGAGGAGGAGAACAACAACAACGATTCATCCATAATATCCCTTTGACGATTACTACTTCCAAGAATTTTTTCCCTCTCTCCGCCAAGTAATGCCATTCGCCTTTTCTTTTCTCTGCAATATAATAAGGGGGAAAAGTGATAGGAAGGCAAAGGGAGGAAGAAAAAAAGAAGAAGAGACAAGATCGAGTTAAGTTGGGTGACGGGATGTGATGACTGGTATTAGTATCACCATCACCGCCACCACTAATACCGAATTCGGGAATGTCGTCGTATCGCATAATATATAATATAATGGATATTATAGCCACTCATTGTATTGTTTCTTGCTTGAAAAGTGGATCTGCTGAGCTGGGAAAGAGAAAAGTATATATATGCGGAGTTAGTTAGTTTTTCCCTTGTGCCTTCTCTATAGAATATTATTATGTTCGTATAATAACGTGGAGTTGTTGTGAAGAAAAGATAAAAAGCGAAAAAAAAAAGAAATTGGGAAATGACAGGAAGCGAATTCGATTGTGATTATTGCAGCAGCAGCAGCAGCAAGCAAGCAACGCATGAGTTTACTATCACGTTTGAATGTCACTCTTTCCATTATATTATTCTCAAACGGGTAATAACATGTTTATATCGGTTTCTGTAGTGGATTTACCTAGCTATACTGTTGAATATATATAGGTACTTTTTGAAAAAAAGTACTTACATTTTGTACATGTAATTTCCTCCATGACATGCATACTGACAAACTAACAGGTCTCTGTTTTCTGCGATGACAAGAGAAAAAAATAAAGTGTTTACTTGGAATCGAACGAAAGGAAATAATACGCGATTTCAATCGCTATCCTTACAGCCAAACAGAAAGAGAAAAAAATAAAGTGTTTACTTGGAATCGAACGAAAGGAAATAATACGCGATTTCAATCGCTGTCCTTTTACAGCCAAACAGAAAGCTCGATACTAAAGTCTGTCTCTAGAAATTTTTAAGCTAAATCCAATATTCTTACTGATTGCATGCATGGCAGTTTGGAGGCGAGAGCTCAATACCAAATGTGCATTTAAAACCATTTTACTTCAATTTCAAATAGAAAATTGAGAATGTGCTAAAACTACTTGCATTTAGGAATCGTTTGTAGGGAAAGCAGAAAATGCGAGTTTTCTGGGGATGAAAATAAGAATAGAATTGTAATTGGGTTCAATGAGATGAATTGTTGTCTGAAAAAGAAACTGTGTCGATTTGACTTGTTTCTCTTATCTAATCATTCATCTTAAAGTCAGTTGACTGAAGTTGATGCATCAAGTCATTCTATAAAGTTTTTTACAAGTGACATTTTTTGTAAATGATTTGCAAATAGATTTATATTCATTGAATTGATGCTTGATAAACGGAAACGGAAAGGGATATAGTAAAGTTGTTAATCGGCAACTGGGCCAGTGCAATAAATTTCATTCGATAAAAATGCACGTCAAAATGGAAGAAAATCGATTGGCAAATCTATAAAAATAACATTAAGTCGGATGAAGTTAGTAATAAAAGATAAGAAAATAATGTTCTTATCTAGCCGTTCAATTTCTAGAAATAATCAATTCACGCAAACAGTCCAAAACTCTGCAATTATCGTCTTGTTAAGTGTGTCCAGCGAATGTGCAGCGTTTTCAGCGAATAAAAAAAATTGTAGTAGTAGGCGAGGGATGTTTGTTCAACAAAGTACATTTTGTATGATAAATGCAAACGGAATGGGGTACAAGTAAAGTTGTTAATCGGCAACTGGGCCAGTGCAATAAATTTCATTCGATAAAAATGCGTGTCAACATGGAAGAAAATCAATTGGCAATTCTATAAAAAACATGAATTTATTAATAAAAGATAAGAAAACAATGTTCTTATCTAGCCGTTCAAATTCTAGAAATAATCAATTTACGCGAACAGTCCAAAAGTCTACTTTTGCTCTGCAATTATCGTCTTGTTGAGTGTGTCCAGTGGACGTTATTTTAAGCGTACAACGTTTTCAGGGAATCAAAAAATTGGAGTAGTAGGCGAGGGATGTTTGCTTAACAAAGTACATTTTGTGTGTTGGTTTCCAGTTCGTTCGTAAATACAAAAAACGCCCACCCCAATTCTATAACATTTGTTTTCGAGCTGGCCACCCACGCATGCATTTTAAGTGCTTTTACGTACCCACCTCCCTCCCCACCTACACATGATGTTGACCCTTAGTATTTCACTCTTGATTGATTACATTTAAGAACACTGACTACTGACATGTTTTAGTTTTACGTCAAACAAAGTTAAGAAAAACTACTGCTTTTCAAGGAAATGGTTTGGTTATTCGATTCGGCATATTTCTTCAAGGTGCTGGTGATGGTGATGATGGAGTTTTATTTTGTTGTTCCAAGTTTATCTTTTTGGTTGATCTACTTTGTAAGTTTTAGAAAACTTTTAACTAAACTAAATGTTGTTTTTTTCTTTTAAAAATGCTTTTAACAGAAAAAGATTTACCAATGGGATTCCCGAAAATATTGGAAGGTCCAACGAAACAATCCGTTGAGAAAAGCCGGACCGCAACA
>JAANSP010003120.1:0-11767 GCA_036850745.1 Homidia socia
TCCCATCATCTGCAACATGCATGCTTAATAATAACACGGTTGCATTAATCAGAACCTAAGAGAGAGCTTAGCAGTGGTGGTGGTGGTCACCGCGGCTTCCTATAATTTATCACATTTTATTCATGGCTTTCATGAGCCACATTCATAGCTACTTTTACATGCAGACAGATGCAGTGTGAGTCCATGCGAATTCACAAATGTACAATATAGAAACATGCATCACCACCACCGTCTCATCATTAGTTACCCTAATTCCAAAAAGAACACGGATTTATGCTTCTTATTTATTTCTTGCATTTTTACAGTTTATAGCGTCATGAAAAAGAGAAACCGCATACACGATATGCGTGTTATTCCGGCATTAGCTGAGAAGAAACAACTCATATATTTCACATAATTTATATGAGGATCGTGCTCACTTTGGTAAACAAACCCGCAAATTGTCATCATTATGATTACTGCTATGCTGCTACTACTACACTCCTTTTTACTATTATTGTATTATTACTAATATAAGTCAACTGCACCATTTTTAAGGAGTAAGTAGGCACGTCACACACACACTATGGAGGTTTTGCATTTTTCTTCACGACAGTTCACGCTCATATTTTTGTGTTTGTAAACCTTCTCATCATTTCTTTTTTTTCGAAAAAAAAAGAAATAATCCTACAAGCCTGGTTTTTTAAAGTTTTGCGCATACTAGTAAACACGTTTTATATTATTCCATCCAACACGCTAGAGAAATAATACAAACCAACACATCATCCAAGATATTAGGTGTTGTCATCTCTTCTTAGTTGCGCGTATCGTCATCATTATTTCTATTGCTTGTCATATTCAACCAGTTATTATTATTACACGCTTGTATGTTTATAAAATTCTTCATTGAGCGCATCATCATGTGTCTAGAGTAATAAGCAGCAGCTATAAGCACAATCATAACCATAATAATAACAGCTTCTAAAACAGCCGCCGCATGCACAAAAAAATGTGCTACTACTAGTTTAACTGTATCAACATCATCGCAGCAGCGGCAGCATTTTTTAAAAATAATCTCACTACGCCAAATTTTCTCTTCCTTTCCATCCTTTTCATGTGGCTAGAACAGACACGCAACCAGACAAATTTTTATTTATTTATTTTTACTTTTTGTAAAAAATCGGGTCGCTCTAAATATGTGCAGGTGCAATAAAAAAACTGCACCACTACTCATTCCTTTGGCTATAATAGCTGCAAAGAAGCCATCATTGCCACACTGCACGGAAACATTAAATAATTATAACAGTTGCAGTTCTTGTACAGAGTAGCACAATAACATAATTTGGACCATATTTTCTTTCCTTTGGTCCAGTTTGGTCATTTTTTATGAATTGCTTTATCATCATCATCATAATAAAACCCACGCAATCATTAGCCATGTATCATAATAATAATAGTAGTAATGTTTTTTCTGTGCCAAATCGTCCGCTTTCAACTCCCTTTCCGACAATACAACCAATGACACTGCTTGTGATTAAGAGTGAAAACCGTTACTTCATTATGTCTTATTTTCTCTTTGGTGAATACGATACTCTTTCTTCAAATCAAAGAAGTACTGGCTGGTAGTACCAGAACAAGCACAAATAAAAATTGCAATGAATCATTGAATTTTTTTCCTACTTTTTTATGTAAACAATTATAGTCATTAGCTTCTCCCTTTGACCATTCAGTAAGAATGCCAGTTTTATTTAATGGGTCCAAATCATAGTTTGATTCGGAGAAATATAATGGCAGTGAAAATAAATGATTCTGTCTTTTCATGATGATCCCATGTACGTGCATTCATACTTTTTTATGTAAACAATTATCGTCATTAGCTTCTCTCTTTGACCATTCAGTAAGAATGCCAGTTTTATTTAATGGGTCCAAATCATAGTTTGATTCGGAGAAATATAATGGCAGTGAAAATAAATGATTCTGTCTTTTCACGATGATCACATGTACGTGCATTCATGTATTTATACCTGGTACCAATGCCAAGTCAAGCCTAATGACTGTAGTAGTCGTAGATGAAACGGTGTAATTTTGGCCCTTTACAATACAAATTTTTTCATAGTCATTTGCTGGTTTTTGTTTGAGATCTTTGTAACTGCAACAGCAGCAATGTGCAATACTGTGTGCGTGTGGTTACATGCTAATGATGATAATAATGACGGCAGTAGAAGTGTGAATGCGTCTTGTTAATACAGTGTTGAAAACGTACATAGTGTGGGCTCATGGCTGCCTCTGCTGATGAAGGTAATGACCATTTTCTCTAATTTTCTTTGGTTATTCAGTTTATGATCCAATGAATGAATTCAGCAAAATTTACTTTGCCTCTTGCACAAAAGTACACGCTGCTTACTGGTGGTTGGTTGCTAGTAGCCAATCTTTCCCAAATGAAATGAATGAGGAAACATCAAAACAACCGATCTGCAGTGCACAAGTTTTCTTCTTTTTCCACAGTCATTTTGCGTTTTGTCGGTCATGAATGTAATACAACACAGACCTTTGTGTGATATTAGTAGTAGTACTTCACTACAGAGCATCAACTAAAGTACAGTGTGCTTACTACAGTGTGGTGATAATGAAGATGATTATTGTAGCTGCTGCGGATTACGACTTTACGAGAAAATAATGAGCTCTTTTCATTCAACAAATCGGTTTTCAACGCAAAAGTGGTTGCGAATTCATTTAATGCGTTTTGTAAACCCGCATTACTACAAAAAGGTTCAATGTTTCAAAATCGCATTGTTTCAAAACAGGATAAAAAAATTAATGTTGATGAAATATATCATCCCAGTTACTTGAGTGACTGACTGTTCACGTACAAATGTAACATACCTAATAAACAAATTTTATTGCAGAAAAATGTCTCGAGAAAACAAATTTTTCGTTGTACAATAAGTTGGAGCCGGAGATGCCATACAACTATATAATACACAATGAAATTTGAACTATATTGTATTTTTTAAATGTCAGCATACACTTTTATCTAGCTACACATTCAACCCAACAGTAAAGCCTTATCATCATCATTTTTATCATATTATTGCTCTCAAGAGAAGAAAATATTGTGTTTAGGTCAACGTGACCACGACTAACAAACAAGACTTTTGCTCTGACAGGCAGCAGCACAAAAGACACCAAAAGAAGGAAGAAAAAATGGACAATTTAAATTCAGGGTGTACCGTACAGCTAGAAGAAAAAAATGCATTTCAGTGTGCATACTTGTATTTTCTCTCTTTCTCGTCTTTCAGAATCCGTCTTACACACAGACACACTTTTATCAGATTGTACCATTTCACGTTAACAAACAACACAACTTTTTTGCAGTATTTTTTGGCATTGTATGCAAAAGAATATTTATGCCTGTCCATTCTGTCGTCTCTGAATGTATTTCTTTTTTATCATTCCATCTCCATATTAAAATCCCATTTCGCTTGTAAAATGCACATCTTCCCTGTTGCGATTTTTATGCGCTGATTTCTATTTAAGGAGAGAAACGTCATGGCACATTTTGGCTGCATATTTATATAAAAGTATATCGTCATCATCTATACATTATTTGCAGTATATTCTCCTATACTATTGGCGTGGTGGCTGGTGACGATGACAAAAGAGGTGTGAATAATTTGGCCTTCGCTATTATCAAGGTTTAAAAGCAATGCAGTGTAAATGTCATTCCCGTCTTGTCTTTGAATAAGTAGGCAACGTACGTGTGGACGCCTTGTTTCTTGACAAGATGAAGTAAACAAGAAAAGCTGCGTGATACAAAAAACCTAATTTTAAAAAGGTTCTTTTTTCTTCATTTGCTTTTGCAAATTATGCGTAGGTATATGCAAGTATTTTTATACTGCCATACTTGTGAGTATGCTTGAATGTATAACTAGTTCTCTTTGAACTGTTCACCATGTAGAGCTTTTATTATTTACTCCCAATAATGGGACCACACCAGAACCACATTCTATGTTTATGAATGCAATTGCAAGGGTGTAAAATCGAAAATGGAAAAAGCATGCATGAAGAGGCAGAGACGCATATAAATGGCATATGCAAGTACATATATGCACCTATTTATATATCTCATCCTGTGATCACTCGCTTGGACACCTCTTCCTTTGTACCATTTCTTTGATGATATTTTATCATTTCCCCTTAAACATTTTTTTACGAATAAACACGCATGCAAAAAGGAATCAACTGCTGGCTGACTGACACTCATCTTAATGACAATAAAACGCTTGGATGCGTATGTATGCATACCATCATCATCATGAATGTTGGTTATCTTGCACACATCTTCTTTTGCCTTCTTCTTTCCACACACTCATTTGGCCAAATTATATAAAGTATACAAAAACCAGCAAGAAAACGAAGACGAGGAGAATTGAAAAGCAGAGCTAGAAATGGGAGGCACCCTCCCGCTAGGATTAATGTAATTCATCCTCCTCTTCTCCCTCTCTCTCTCTCTCAACTTATTTACTGGGCACAAAAGCACTGTGAAAATCTGTCAGCACGGCACGGATGAACGATACACAGACAACGGAAGAGAGAGCAATTCCCAAATGCAAAGTCATCTCCTGCTTTAATACTGTAAAGAAGTAAGCACAAAACGCAATACGTCCTCGTCGACAGAGTCAACGTTCATTTCATTGTCAATCTGTTTTAATAATAAATAAAATGGAACGACACTCTGCCCGTTGTTGTGTTGTAAAGTAAAATAGATTTTTTCTCTCTCAATTGTAGTGAAAGATTAGAGTCTTGTTCTATTATTCAGCAGTCAACTTTGTATTCCAAAGCGTCAACTTATCTGGGTATTTATATATAAATTCTATTTGAGTTGTAGTTTTTTGCTAGTATTACCAATCACCACTTTTTCTTCTTTTGCTACAACTACGTGAACAACTCTGTTGTCAACTCTTGTTAATTTGGCTTTATTTAGCAGCTAAAAGAAGAAACGATAAGAAGAAGGAGGCAGCAGCAAACATCAAACTGTAAAAAAAGGATTACAGTTGATGAGGAAGTTCATTCAGAGAGAAAGAGACGTAAAGAAAAATAGCTATTGCTGCTGCATGATGACGATGATGATGATGGCGATGATAACTGATGACAAGTTTGTACCAGTGTCCTTTTTTCATTGTATACCGAAATAACTATAAAATAAAAATCTTTGGTGGACAATCATTGAATACTTGTAGAGAGTCAGCCAGTCTCTCAACAGCAGCAGAAGTAGTAGTAAATAAGTATGAGGACAATACAACAAGACTAACACGCGTGATAAAATCAGATTTGTTAGGATAAGGCTACGAGAAAAGAGAGAAAAGAAAAAAATTATCTACGAGAGATTTTTGTGACAAGTGAATCGATTGAATAGGAAGCAACCATGTACTTATCTTCCTGTGACTGTTTGGTTTATGGTTTTTTTCTCGCCCATGCTCATTCACACCAATTTTCAACACAACAAGAAAATGTAAAAAAAGAAGAAATATTAATACTTTGATGCTCTCTGTTCAAGTGGCATAGCTAAGGAGAAAAAGAAAAAAAGAAGAAGGAATAATTCAAAGCTATAAATAACAAGCTTGCGTTTTCCCTCAAGTTAGTGTATGTATCTACATGCGTAGTACAAACAACAAAACGTAAGACGACACTGTGAATGATGAAGACAGAAAGATTGGTTTTTGTAAATTCTTTACTAAAAAAATGTCACGCTCACCGTTAACCTTTGAAAAATCTATACTTTATTCCAATCACTGTTCTATAAGGTTATAGTAGACCTAAAGATCTGTATATTCTTTTTCCGCATGGTATGCGTACAACCTTGGATTTTACTTTGAAAAGCTGCACATACTATATATTTTTTCTCTAGCCTTTTCTCTTCTCTTTCAGTAATCTAAAAGAAGAGAATAACAGCTATAAAAAACTGAATAAACGGATACACATCTACTATAACTGTCATCTTGTAAGCTTGAAAATGTCGTTGGCGTAATCGTCGTGATGAGTTAAGATGGTTTGGTTTTGTAATCATCATCGTAAGGCAATATTATTTTTTCCTGTGTTACACTTTCCTCTATTTAGCCATACACATTATATTTGTTTGTTGAGATGAATCGAGGAGATTCTTTTTCGTCGTTGAGAAAAGAAAGAAAAATAAACACTGCTTGACAAGTAGGGAAAAAATGAGGAATGCTTAGTATACTTTGTGTATTTTTATTACACGGTGATGATGATGGTAATGATAAGATGCTGATAAAAAATGCAAAATACGTGCTCTCCACAGAAAGAGTATAAACTATGTAGTCGCAGTTTAGTTTTTTAAACAATCTCTCTCTACCCACTTCTGTTTGTATATTTACAGCTTTTAGGCATGTTGTCGTTATGTTCTGCGGTGTTGAGTTAAAATCATCCATGAGGAACCACCAACAAAGGTAGCAGTCTGAAGCAAAAACCCTGGCTAAACTGCTATCTCTGTTTTCAAGGTTCACGGCCAATTTTAATTTACATTTAAAATCCTCTCCTTATATTATAATTCTTTTATTCCTTTTACGTAATAATAAAAATGATGATGATAGACACCTGCAACCTGCCACTTGGAAGTTTTGCTCAGTTTTTTTCTCCCTCTCTCTACCAGGCAGGTGTAGCATACCTGTTCGCTTGTGCTGCTGCTGCTGCTATGCTCCTCTGACCTTAATTCCGCTTTTTGCTTGAAAGGTAGCAAATAGCATAAGACAAGCAGTAAAAAAGATTATTTTTCAAAGAATCCGTGTATAGTGCACATTTTGTGCGTACTGCCACTGCTGCTGCCATCATCATCATTATCATCATTTAGCATTATGTACCCTCAACTCATCAAAATAGTCAAAACTTTTATTATAGCCGAGGAAAATACAAGTAGAAAAGCGTTTTATAATAATTTTNAAACTTTTATTATATCTGAGGAAAATACAAGTAGAAAAGCGTTTTATAATAATTTTTATGAGTTTTATCAAAACGTGTAATCTACAAAAATGTGCCAAGCCTCTTGGTCTGTTGCTACTAGGAGGCAGTGACTCTGTGTGGAGGAGAGAAAATACATTCCGTCTGTCATGCAAATACTGGGAAATCTCATTTCACAATCAAATGCACCATTCACGATTACTACACAGTGCACACACACAACTTATCTGACAAGCAAGAGGCTTTCGCCTGCATGTGAACTTAAATAGATTCCAGCATGTAGAATTTACAAGAATTGCACACACACACACAACTTATCTGACAAGCAAGAGGCTTTCGCCTGCATGTGAACTTTAATAGATTCCAGCATGTAGAATTTACAAGATGCACACATGGTGCTTGCAGCAGCAGTCGTGTGTGTTATGCTAGTAGTTACTACCCATTATATATGCATCAACTTTACAGAATTTTTCATTTGGTGGGCTGATACTTTTTTATTACTTTTTGTAACCTACTGATGTTTTATGAGAATTTCTTTGATACTTTTTTCTTGCTTCCTTAATGAAATACATTGTCCAGTGGTGACACTCACAAAGCCAGTGACAAGTTGACAAGAGTCACCTGTTACCATCCTTCATTTTCATTTGATGATTATACATAGGAAGAAATAAAAAGAAGCTGCTTATTCATATAGATTTTTTTTCTTTGCATGAAAGTGTCCCTGTCTTTTTTTCGTCTTTGTCTGTTGAAAGACTTTATCTGATTCAATTATTCTGTTTTTCTCATCATATATGTATACACAAACAAACAGACAGTAGTAGTAAAGTAATTTTCGTACCATCTTCCTCTTGTCAACTTCTTTTTGAGCAGTTGTCTTGCATCTAATGTCCACACCTATTTCTCTTATTTAACCATCCATTTTTTCTTCTTAGAAACGAATACATCCAGTCAACAGATGAAGAAGAATAATGATAAATAAATGCATGTTGCAATGTGCACTTGCCCATCCAGGCACAAAAAAGTGACAATGAAATGCAGGTTGTTGAAGATAATAATAGAGTGAGATGTCTTTACTAAATGCAACAACTTCGTTAGCGCAAGATTCAATTATCCTGTTTTTCTCAGCATATATGTGTACACAAACAAACAGACAGTAGTAAAGTAATTTTCGTACCATCTTCCTCTTGTCAACTTCTTTTTTGAGCAGTTGTCTTGCATCTTATGTCCACACCTATTTCTCTTATTTAACCATCCATTTTTTTCTTCTTGGGACCGAATACATCCAGTCAACAGATGAAGAAGAATAACGATAAATAAATGCATGTTGCAATGTGCACTTGCCCATCCGGGCACAAAAAAGTGACAATGAAATGCAGGTTGTTGAAGATAATAATAGAGTGAGATGTCTTTACTAAATGCAACAACTTCGTTAGCGCAGCTCTGATGATGATAATGCTGCTGTGTAATGTAGGGTACACGCACACAAGTAGCCTAGTGAGTAGTGTGAGTAAAGTAAAGTAGTAGCGCTTTTGTAATCTATTAAAGTCCTTGACAAAAAAGTGACAATGAAATGCAGGTTGTTGAAGATAATAATAGAGTGAGATGTCTTTACTAAATGCAACAACTTCGTTAGCGCTACTCTGATGATGATAATGCTGCTGTGTAATGTAGGTTACACGCACACAAGTAGCCTAGTGTGTAGTGTGAGTAAAGTAAAGTAGTAGCGCTTTTGTAATCTATTAAAGTCCTTGTCATCTACTTCCCTCTCCCTTTTACAACTTTTTTCATCCTTTCGTCAACAACAACAACACCAAACTATTCTTCCTTTCATTCACTTCTTTTTCTTCGTCGTCTACAATGGTGACATTGAAGAAGAAGAAAGAAAGTATTTTTTCCTATCTATCCCTCTCTCTTTTTTTGTACTGTCTTGTCTTTTCGACACGTAAAGGACCTAAAAACTTGTGTGCTGCTGCTGCTGTGCAGTTGGACACTTACATCTTCATTCGATACATATTCCACATGTTACAAAAACGCTGTATGCAGTAGTACACCTTTATGAAAAAACTTGTCTTTTCGACACGTAAAGGACCTAAAAACTTGTGTGCTGCTGCTGCTGTGCAGTTGGACACTTACATCTTCATTCGATACATATTCCACATGTTACAAAAAGGCTGTATGCAGTAGTACACCTTTATGAAAATATGTGTGTCGGAATGTCCTTTTCCTTAACAAAAGATGAAATACCGCATTGTGATGTGCATTAAAGAAAAGGTAAAAAGACATGAGCAGCTCATTGTAACATTGGAATCAACCACTCACCTATTTTTTCGCTTGAGAAGCCTAAATTCCCAGAATGGAGCGCCAAAAAGTACGCCTGTTTCTAGGTGTGATCCATGAAAGTGAAAAGTTGTCCCAATCTTTCGATGACAGTTGGAAACATACTTTTCTCTCTCCCATGAAAACTTTTTTTTCTGGATTACATATTATTATTATTACGACAACTCTGTCGAGTACCCATTTCATCATTTGCCTATCTATAGAATTTTTTGGTGTTTGCTGGATGTCGACGTGTCTGTCCAATATGTGTAGGTTTTTACTATTGATATGATGATGCCAATGCCACACACAAAGCTCTGCTAAGCAGAGTCTGCTTTGGTCCACATAAATATATGGAAATGTCACTTCAAAAATCAGCATACGCTCATGAAAATTTTTTTTCTTCCGTTTTTTAAGGGTTCATCAACAAAACCCCGCTAAGAGTACAACTGGCAGAGTGGTATTAAAGTAAACTAACAAGACTAAACAAAAGTTTCTTTTTGTTCAAAATGCGCCCGGATGACGACGTTGAATGTGCTGCTGCTGCTGTGTTTGTGGTAAGGTTTTTACTATTGATATGATGATGCCAATGCCACACACAAAGCTCTGCTAAGCAGAGTCTGCTGTGGTCCACATAAATATATGGAAATGTCACTTCAGAAATCAGCATACGCTCATGAGAATTTTTTCTTCTTCCGTTTTTTAAGGGTTCATCAACAAAACCCCGCTAAGAGTACAACTGGCAGAGTGGTATTAAAGTAACTAACAAGACTAAACAAAAGTTTCTTTTTGTTCAAAATGCGCCCGGATGACGACGTTGAATGTGCTGCTGCTGCTGTGTTTGTGGTGTGACGTCCTATTCAAAAAGCCAAAGCTCGCTAAAAATACAGACAAAAAAGTAGTATCCGACGACGACGACGACAAGTTTCAAGTTGTTCGAGTTAAATGTTCAAGTCATATTCATAAAAAGTTTGAAAACCGCAAAAATATGTAGTAGTCGTAGCATTATTATTATGCCTATCATAAAAGTACGTTCACTCTTATTGCTCTTCTTCTTCCCTAGTTTTTTATTTCTGGTGGCAATAGCATTAATATAACTTTTTCGCGTGGTGATGATGCGATGTTCTGCTACTGCGGAAAGAAAAGTATAAAAGAATCAAAATGAAAATTGTTATTATTGCAAAAACCGTATGGATGGATATGAAGAGCAAGTTACAATCAACCACAGCAGCAGGAGCAAAAAAGGAAATACCTAAGTTTACCCATTCAATTTCTCATAGAAAATGACAACATTTTTTTCAAAAAACTTACCACGTACTCATGTAAATACAGTTTATTATGATCATGCATCTTCACAAACAGAGTTGTTTTCTTATTACTATTATTAAACCGTTTATAAATACATGTATAATATTCTTTTTCATGTGGATATCAATAATAATCGTAATAATAATGATAGTATATAGCACAATGAAAGTCTATTATTATTATTTTTTATTATTCTACCTCATCACACACACACGCTGGTATTTTCCACTTGAATAAATATATGAAACCTGTCCAATCTTTTTTCTTCTTCTTTTCAAATCTTCATATGAGCCAAAAAAAGTTACAAATGCTACTTCCACTTCTTTTATTGTAACTTTTTTCTGTCTTCTTGTTGGCAAAACTATCTTTTGTTATTCAAATTTTTTTATGAAGGCTTATCACCTTCATAATATTTATATCTCTTTGAATAACATTCTTGTTATAAAATCTGCTTTTGCTGCAACAATGTAATCGCTTGTGAGTATACTACTGTGGGGTAAAAAAACAAGGCATATTGTTAGCCAGGTCGTCTTTTATTATATGCCATGTTACATGACGTTGACTCAAATGAGGAAGAAAAAATGCTGTTTTCTCTGCTTCAGACATTTACACTCAGTTTTTGCGATTCTTTTTGTCACAATCATATTTTGCCATCGATAAAGTAGTTATCTGCGTACATTCTATAGGCAGTTGCGCCTGAATGAATTTTTAAAGCCACATTAGAAATATGTGTAGGGATGTGACTTACAAAACTTGATTTACTGCCAATCAAAATGGCTGCAGGTCAAGCAATAATCTGTTAAGGGACAAAACTACTGTTAGGGAAAAGCAGGATAGTGACTGGTACCCAATACTCATAGCGTGCACTGCAGAGTCATAAATTTCCCTTTTGTACAAGTTTTTTTTGCCTGAAATTATTGCCATCTTTCAATAAACTTTCCGCATGCCATAAATATTTTATAAATAATTGTGCAAATAGGTAAACACAAGAAGATTAATGTTGTCTAGTAGGATGCAATGCTAAGCGATGAATAAACACAAAGTTTCTCTTTTATTATCCGTACATGGTGGACATTTGAATGCAATTTACCTAAATAAATAAACACTATGAAGATAATCAATTTTACTCCTTTGTAAATTAATTAAGCAATTAATTACTCGGGTGCTTTCATCAAGTATCTTGCCCGTC
>JAANSP010003121.1:0-11766 GCA_036850745.1 Homidia socia
TGGCACGGCTCACACTTTCATTTAGCTAAAATAAACGCCAGTCAACAAGAGTCAAATCAAATCATTATTAATACTAACAGTTGCGGATGGCATCCCATAATTTAACCCTTTCTTTAAAAAAGTGAACCTCTTGGTCTAACCAACTGCGCGCACGCACGTATACTTCATCTCATCATCGTCTCGTTACGAGACTCTCGTAACGTTACTTGCACATCCATCCAGTCCAGCCAGTCACACATTTAAAGTAAATTGTCGAAATAATAGTGGATAACTTAATTTTTACTGTAAAGTCTTTAAGTTGTACTGGCAAAATTATCTTGTGTCTGTGTAGATTGGTTTGGCTGCATGCAACTGAGCTAAAAAGCTTGCACCACCACCACTACATATCATTGCATTGCCTTTTTTGCAAACCTTCACTTTACTTCACCCCTTTTTTACCACCAAACGAAAAAAAACTCCACCACGGTATTCTTCCTTCATCAGCCGACAGACAGCAGGAATAAGCAGCAAAGAAGGCAGCAAGGACGTCTTCAGAGCAGCAGCAGTCAGAAGAGTCAGTCAGGAGCAGCAGCAAAGCAAGGTGAGCAGCATAAGATAATTTTTCAATTCATTCAGTCAGTCAGTGTCAGTTGTTAAGGAGTTGAGTAAGAAATGGTGGAAGGTAGCGTGGAATAGATTTTCCCAACAATAATTATTCTTTTGAGTAGTTACTTAGCTGGGACTTTTATTGGTTTACGGACATTATTTACAGTGCCTGTTACTTCATTGCTGTAATTATCTTCTCGTGCTAAACGGAGGGTGTTGATAGTATTTTTTGGTAAGTCAAGACTTTTTGTTGGAGATAATTACAGGTGTTTATTGGGAGGACATAATAATAGTCTATCAGTTAAGTAAATAATTATTTATTTCTTTTATGCGTGTGTGCTAAAAGTAATTGTAACAAAGAAGGAATCGAGAATTAGGCAAAATTGCGTGGAGGCATAATCTTGTCAGCCCGTCAGCCACACTGACGGGAAATTTTAGCCTTCCCCATTTACGTAATGTTAAAATTTTGGGAAGTGTAGGAAAATTTCCCGTATAGGCTGCCGGGAAATTTTTGGGGTCTGAAAGATTATGCCTCCACGCAAAATTGGGAGACATTTGATGTTGTATTGTTTACAGTTTATCCAGGCTGTCTGTCTAGGTCAATTGCGGACATGATGGTCGGCTTTTGTAGATAAAGACTGATAATCGATAAGCATCCATACAAAATAGAAAGATAAGGCTGTGGAAGGAAGGTCATTTTATCTCGTCAGCTCAACTGACAGCTGACTGGTTTTGGTAGCTAGCTTATCCTTGTTAAAACTGGTTCTGCTTTGAATTTTGAAAGCAAGTAAAATTGAAATTTGCAGTTTAGTAGTGTTTATTACCGCCAAAGGTTTAAAAAGAATCTAGTTTGTAAAAGTTAATTAGTGGTCTAAGATATTTAATACTTTGTTGGATTGAATTTACTGTTTTAGGGGTCGGAAAAGTAGGCTGAAGAGTCATTTGTGTGCCCTTTCTTCTCCAATTTTGTGCTATTCGGTCATTGGATGGAGTTGTGCGACTAAGAATTTCCTGTGCAGTATTTAAAATATTGGTAAACGTGCAGTTGTTCCGTTATAAACTTTTTCATCAAGAACCAATCGAAAAGGAGGATAAAGAAGATGATCGCCAAACAGTTACGGCAGCTGGCCTTGATGACGGGTGGCTTAAACACGTCTCAAGGGCGTCTTTTCAAGCAGGTAATAAGTGGAACTAGTTTTTAAATTATTTAGTATTTACCACGTAAATCAATGAAGTATTTATTATTGTTATCGTTTATTTCTCTGTAAAATCTCTGACAGACTCTGATGCCATTATTAATGGTTCAACCAAACAGTTACGGCAGCTGGCCTTGATGACGGGTGGCCTAAACACGTCTCAAGGGCGTCTTTTCAAGCAGGTAATAAGTGGGACTTGTTTTTAAATTATTTAGTATTTACCACGTAAATTAATGAAGTATTTATTATTGTTATCGTTTATTTCTCTGTAAAATCTCTGACAGACTCTGATGCCATTAGTAATGGTTCAAAGTGCATCTCCGTTCGGAATGGTGCAAAACCGGACCCTTGCCAGTAAATCGATCACTAAAAGCATTGATTTACTGACCAACTCCGACAAGGAGATCAAAACTATGCCTGGCAACCCTTTGCAGCTGCAATTAGCTGGTGGAAAGTATGAGGAGAGACCACTCTCTGTTCTCTTGTGCTGGCTTATGTCGGAGAAAAAGCATATTATGAAGTATGCCAAGTTCTATTTAGATCAAGGATTTGATGTTCTCACTGTCCGCCTTACTCCATGGCAACTACTCTGGCCTGTTACTGGATCTCAGGTAGGCTGAACATAAAAATTTAAATACTGCTGGTCTTGCTAACGTTAGTTTGGTTAAATATCTGATGCTAATGTGATTGTCATTTTCTCATCTTTTTCCAGGTCATTGCAAAGGATTTGGTTAATTTCATTTACCTCAACAACTTGTACAAGCCTTTGATGTTGCATGGCTTTTCCGTTGGAGGCTACCTTTGGGGTGAGGCATTGAATGTCATGCGTCAAGATATTAACAAGTACAGGCCAATCATTGACCAGATTTCAGGCCAGATTTGGGACAGTGTTGTTGACTTTGAAGGAATCCCTGTTGGAATGCCCAAAGCCATTTTCCCAAACAACGCGTTTTTGCGAAAAAGCTTGGAATCTTACATAAAGTACGAATGCTATAGTAACTTAATCATCACTACAGTACCTACCTACGTGCTTGGGAAAATTTTGGTAAACATAATGGTTTTCATTTCTTGTGCAGGTACCACATGTCTGCGTTCCACGAGTCAGCTACTAAGCACTACTTTCGGTCAAGTGATTGCTACCACAACTCTATCGTGGAAGCTCCAGCTTTGTTTTTATGCTCATTGGATGATCCCGTTGGTGCAGTATCTGGGATTCGCAAAGTTGCTGATAATTGGGAAGCCAAAGGGATGAAGGTAGAGCAGCTTACTTGTTTAACTTTTGTGATTTGATTTGGACCTCTTGTGGCGCTAGTGACTTGTGCTTTAAATTTTAAACTCTTTGAAACTCTTTGAAATATTTAGGTTTACCTGAAAGCTTGGGAAAGCTCACCCCATGTCAGTCACTTGCATCACCACCCGGGGGAGTACACTCAAGAGATGAAGACTTTTCTTGAGATGCTCGGTCTTGTTGCATAATCCCGAAAAGTTCTTGATGAAAGCTGTATCATAATCTCAAAAGTCATCAGCCTTAAAAACAAACGCGAGCCTACCTATCATGCTGTTAACAAAATTCTAAACTAAATAAATACGCAAAAATCAATATTTTTGGAAACGCTACATAATAATGTCGTGGTCAAATACAGAAACTAAATACCTTAAAGTATTTTCAAAATATGTTAATCTGGCTTTAAAAAATATTTAAACTTAACGTTCTAAACACTGTTAACCATATTCTATTATAATACTTATTATAATGCTAATGTAATGCATGCTACTAAAACTAATGAATGTCTACTTGAGTTCTAGCTCTTGCCAAAATTATTGTCAAAATATTATTTTAGCTACCTCTGTAATTTTGCTCATTTGTAAGCTTTCTAAACTTAATTTTAAGGATTTTTGTTCTAATGTGCAGTTGGGATATGGCGAAATGTACAATTACAATAAATCTGTATGTATGAAAAGTTTCTAATCTTTGGGACCGACCATGAGTGATTCAATAGATTAATCTTTGAATGGCTCTCTTTTAATGTCAAATAATTTAGGATAGTTTTTGTAAGCGAGCTCAACCCATCTCTTTTGTTTGTTTAGTGTATCTAGTTTGAAGAGGGACTTCAAAAAGTATATTTACAAGATATGGCACAAATGATATTATTTACATTGCCCGTTATTCTTTGCAACCATTTGCAAATAAATATATGTAGTTACAGTTACAAATATTTAACACGCTGTCTAAACGTATTAATTGAAAGGTGGATATATAATATTTTAACTGTAAAAAATTTATAACAATATTTGTACATTCATATAATATTTTGGAGACATTTCTGTGATGATGAAATCGTAACGTATGGTCTATAGATGTAGAAATTAGTATTTTATTATTTTATTCATCATTTTAAACAAAACCTGGCTTTGTAATTGTAACTCCAGCTTCATATTAGGACTAAATTATTATGATAAGATTGTTCGTCTTGTGAAAAAGAAGTACATAGTTATTTTGATGTGTGTTATTTTAAATCTTGTGCTGCTGCTCACGAACTTACATGACGCACACTTTTGTTTTTAGTCACACATTTAGTCTGTGTGGTTTTATTTCCATTATTATTTGTCGTTATTTTTTTATTCAGAGCTTAAGGATTATCTTTTTAAGTGTTTCGTTGATGAGTTTTAAAATAGCGTTGATTTGACACCATTAAGATGTAAGGAATCTTTTTCCTTATTTACCCGACCGATTAGTACCAATCAAACAAAAATAACCTTTACAATGTATACCAAAAATATTAAGCTAAATGTCGGTCTGAAAGGTTACGTTACAAATGGTGTTTGATTCGAAAATTTTGTCATACTTAAAGCCGGACGTTAAGCGCTGGAAACGTCTTAAAAATAAAAAAATAAAAGGAATGAAAGGCTTTGGAGAATGAAACTGTAAATATACCCTGTATATTGTTTAAATAATTAAATTGTGCTATATATTTAAAACAGTGGGAACTTTTATCACGATTACAGTTTACAGTTGCATTTATTCTGAGTTTTCATAATTCAACCACCCAAAACACTATTGCTCGTTGACTAACCGGGTCTTTTTAGTTAAATTTATTGTGTTAATTTTATTGTATTTATTAAGTTAAATAGGTAGGCCTTTCGAAAAGGCCGGCATTATTCAAAATTTTTCCGCTTTTGCAGGATATCTAAAGCAAAAAGGTCATATTCGTATACTATCTTTTATTATCTAGAACTCTGGAAAACTATATAAACATATAACGAAATTTTCATGACATTCTTTAGTGGAAACAGTCAATGTCTCTCTCTGTGGTTCTTTTTCTTCTTCTGCTAAATAATAAACCAATTAAATTACTCGTTTACTCAATCCACAAAAAACAAAATTCGTCCCTTTAACCATGTCAATAGCTGACTGACGACTGATTTGTGCTCGAGTTGCATTGCTTGCCCAACTTATTCAAGGTCATCTGCTCTTATACCCAACCAAAGCCGACATAATTTAGTATCTGACTATTACATTTTCGTTGATCCATAACATTAATTAAATTCACGCTTAAAATATGGAAATTGTCTAAGAACAAGCGTGCTGTTGGCTTGGAAGCTTATAACCGAGCAAAAGCAAATTTAGCATCATGAGAATCAACCGTACCATCGTCAGTTTTTTACATTCCACGCCGGTTTCATATGGTAGGTAAGCATAAAATCAATGCAGTGCTTAATGATTTCCATAATTGAGTGTCTATGGTTAGAATCATTAATAATTATACCTGAAAAAAGGTTATTAATTCCAACTTGCGATAGAGACCAATAAAGTATACCTGTGTAACTTAGTTTACCAATAGTTACCGTACCACGTTCAGGTTTGATTTGGGATGGTAGGCAATTTTTCTCCATGACCATCCGCCTCTAAATTAGTTGAAAGGGTAAATTGAAGTAGGCAGCCTATTTTTGTAACGAAAGATCCATACATGCCATTTTACGTATCATTGTAAATATTGTAATGCTTCTGCGATTACCTTACCTCATTCATAACCCTAATTATAGTGGGTGATGCATGCATCTTCATTTCATCAATGAGTGATATTTTAAAAATATTGGCATTGTTTGCTTCATATATTGCAGTGTTACTTAACTTACTTGGTTAGTCTGTATAATAAACTGGAATCTCATGTTCAAAAATTTCTCCCATTGACTTCAGTTTGCTTACTTTAAAATGTCGAGGAAGAACTATTAAATCCTCAGTTGTTAACTCCAAGTTGTCTCATTGTGCCCCTACGCGTACGATTCTTTGACAGTTATTTGACCGATACCACTGAAAGTTATTGATCGGAATTCCGAATACCGGACCACTACCACTATTGCTGCCAAGCCAAGTGCCAAATGCCAACTTGTACCATGACGTGTATTACTGCAAACAAAGTTTGCAAAATCATAAGTGTTTTTTTGGATTTGGAGTTAACTTCAAATGTTCAAATTGTGTTTATTTATTGGACTAGCACTAGGTATATTTTATGGATATAGCCGAAAATATTTTAAATAATTATGTCTTATACGATACTATACATAAAAAGTCAGCATGACCGCAACCAGCAACCGTATAAAAATAATTCAGTGCCGAACAAGTAGTAAAAGTAAAAGTAGAACTTGCAAGAGTAGATCTTAATGCCCCAACTTTGTTCTCGCATTTTATTCCTCCGAACTCACATCATTACATCTAGCTATTCACCTAGTACTGCATATTTTTAGTTACTAAGGGTAAGTATTATGCTGTTAGTTATTTATAAAATATCAGATTTTCAGAAAAAAATAATTTTCAGATGACTTCTCTAATTGACTTTATTCTGTTCCTGACTTGTTTACATATTTAAAATTAAAAGTTTCATTTTCTCGACATACACTGTCCTGCAACTGCAGAGTACAGGCAATAGTTACGGAAATTGAAACGTATGAAACGAGAGTATATAAAGGAAACATGAACATTTTAAATGTACAAATTCCCTTCTCAATTGGTTTGATGGAGTTGTTGAAATGTGTATTGTCGCAACTGGAATGCCATGTGATTAAACGTTGATTAAATGTCAATACGTTTTGTTAAGTATGATTATGAATGGATGTGTTATTGTAAAATTGAGTAAAAAATAAATGTATTGTTCTGCTATTTTTTTTTAAATTTGTATTTACAAAAAGCATGTCGTAGACTTTTTATTAGTCTCATTTAAAAAAATACATGCAAGCAAAAGCAAAGCATTTAAAGATAGTCTTATATGAAGACATCAAAATAAAATCAAAATAAAACTAAACTTTGACATTTTTGTTTCAGTCGTTTTTAGTTGCACACTGATATTTGTAAAATCGTAAAAAATAATGATACCGTCACCCTCATTCGCGTGATATCACTTTACTTACTGATTTGGTTCTGGTCCGCTATCAAAAATTCCAAACCAAACTATGCAGGAAATTCTGAATTCTGATATATCTATTTGAGTAGTTCAACATAATATTATGATGAGCCTACAATAAGCTAAGCTAAACTAAAATGCCTCTTCCATGTCGTGATGATTGAACTTACTCAAGCATTTTACACGAAGCCCAATAATTTTGGAAGTAATTGAATCCTTTCAAGGTATATATGTTTACGTGTTTGCTGTAGTATGTAGCTTTTTAGTTGCTGCCTTCTCCAGTTGCACCAAGAAGAGAAGCCACCGTGGCTTCAAGCCAGTAACCCAAGCGATAAGGATATTTTTGTCAAAGACAAAGATGCTTGCTGTTGTGTACTGTTGTGTTGTCCCAACTTCCAACTTTCCACCACAAACGATGGTATAGATTACGTAAAGTTGAGGTACTCGTCGTCCAGCACAAAATGTATATTGAAAGAAACCTTCATGCGTCAGTCAGTCGTATCGGAATTCAACAGCATTCAAGTCAACTAAACACGGCATGAAATCAAATCTATAAAGATACCCAGAAATACTAATAAAACGCTTTTAAGAAAAGAGACAAGAGCGACAGTAATAATGATTTCATATGAATTTGAGAAATAGATTGTGATTGTGATAAGGTATGAAAGATGATGATGAATGAAGGAAGACTGCCTAGTCTAGTTCGCTGGTCAAAGATAATGCGCTATTGCAATCGTTGTACTTGTACTACTACTATTTATGAAGCCATTCCAAGAGTAGCACAAAAAAGTAGCATGGAACTGATGCAAACATTATTTTGCATGTGTTTTGTACAATTTATATCTTCTCCCAACTACCTAAATACCACGCACTGGAAGATAATAATTAGTCGCTTTAGCAGTTCTATTTTATACATAATCTAATCCATCACTGCTGAAAAAGTAAAAAGAAAAATAATCCCCTGCAGTAGCATCACTGTCACTGTGACTCCTCCTCTTAGCCAATGGGATGCGCCATATTTGAGGTGTGTCACATGTCACAGTCACGAGTAATGTATGTAGTTCAAACAGAGTTCAAAGGTCAACGTCGTCACATAACATTCCTAATCCTCTTTCTCCTCACTCCTCTTGTTATGCTGCACATTTGTGATATTTGTACATCATCCTGTCCTGTCTTACTAAACTGTTGGAATAAATGTCTTATGTAATGTCAAATGTTAAATTACGAGCTCAATAAGATCTATTCTATTGATACACTTTTCTTCAGTCAAGATTAGTGTGTTATCATCAGCTAATGAATGATAGTGTGGATGAGAAGCATGCCTATGTCATCATGTCTAGCTGGATCTCTAGAGTAAAAGAGGCATAATAACCTTGTTAACTACTACAGGTTTGCTTCATCATCATTATCATCGTCCTCCTCCTCCTCCAAGCACATTTTGGCTGCTGGTAGTAGCAAGACATTCTTCTGGTTGAATTAGTAGTTCATCCAAGCTTCTTCTCGCGTGCACTTCATCTCTTTTTCTCTGGCCGTTCTAGGTGAAGGAAATATGGCAAAAGTTCTTCGATTTTACAAGACCCCTGGGCTAAGTCCTAGCGTGGTGGCAGAGAAGCAAAAAAGCTTACAAAAATTATCGACAGCAGAAATTAAAGCGATTACCACGGAAGTTTGCTTTTACGTTGAAACTCAAGGGTTTCTTGCCGACAAGGAAATTTTACAGATAAGATGGCTCCTTGCACCCGTTCTTTTGCCGGATAACCTTACTGACGTTTCAAGGCTTCCCCTTCGACCGGATAGTAAATCTCTGTTTTTCGAAATCGGTCCAAGGTACAAAAATTTTCCACTTTATGACGTTTGCATGGTTACTTGCAAACTTAAATCTGAAAATGCTGCCGTTATATCTTTCATTCCTGGTCCTTAAATTTAAAACTGTTTGCTTTGAAATTTCTTGTTTGGCACGAATTCTTCCTCCAATAGACTCAACTTTTCTACTGCATTTTCTACCAATGCTGTATCAATATTCCATGCAATTGGTCTGAAGAAAATTACTCGAGTTGAGGCATCGATTCGATATCTCATCAGATTCGAAAGCAGCGTTACTCCTGACGTTCTCACGAGCGTTGAGGGACCTGTAAGTTTCTGCATTGATAAATGATGATATAAGTATGTTAGCTATTCTTCAAAGTAGTATAAAGTGTTTATGAAAGATTTAGAAAGAAATGCTATTACCTATTATTATTATTATCATTTACTTTTTCCCCATTTTAGATATTAGCGGCACTGCATGACAGAATGACACAGTGTCGTTATCTGGAACCACTCAGTAGCTTCCAGCTTGATAAGAAACCAGATCCATGGTATGAGGTCAATATTATGGAGAAAGGACGTCAAGCGTTAGAACAAGTAAATGATCATTTAGGTAAAAACAAGATTATAATGAAAATCTTGAGTATATGTAATATATAATCCTTAGTACTTTATAAAAATCAATCTATTTGTACTTGTAATTGAAAACCATATTAATTTTTTTATTAAAATATATATTACCTGTTATTAAAGGATTGGCATTTGACAACTGGGATTTGGATTACTACACGGAATTATTTAAAGTGAAATTGGCCAGAAATCCTACAAGTGTTGAATGCTTTGATCTGGCACAGTCCAACAGCGAGCATAGCAGACATTGGTTTTTCAAGGTTAAAATAAATTAATGAAAATAATCAGGCAAACCTGAATGTAGAGTACTAAATGTCTGGCTCTAATTCCAATTTTCACATGTGCAGGGTGAATTGGTTGTCGATGGAGTTGCCCATACAAAATCCTTGATTGACATGATCATTGAAACACAAGACCATACCAATCCAAACAATGTAATCAAATTCAGCGACAACAGCAGTGCCATTATTGGGTACCCGGTTCAGAACATTTTACCAGTCACTGTTGGTGAGCCTGGACCATTTCATGTCAACTCAAACACAAAGCACATCATTTTTACCGCTGAGACGCACAACTTCCCAACCGGAGTGGCTCCCTTCAGGTACTGTGGTATGCATGATTTTTAACATGATTTAATTCTAAATTATTTTATTAACTTTGTCTATGTTCCAGTGGTGCGACAACTGGAACTGGTGGACGAATTCGTGATGTGCAAGCTGTTGGCCGAGGAGGGTACGTCATTGCAGGAACGGCTGGTTATTCGTTTGGAAATTTGCTAATACCTGATTACCAACTTCCATGGGAAGATCCCAGTCAACCCTACCCAAGCAACTTTGCACCCGCTGTCGATGTAGCAGTCGAAGCTAGCAACGGTGCCAGTGACTATGGAAATAAATTTGGAGAACCTGTCATCTCCGGTTTCTCTCGTTCCTTTGGAATGGTACTGCCTGGGGCGAATAAAGATCGTCGCGAGTACATAAAGCCCATCATGTTTTCCGGAGGAATTGGTTCCATGGATGAAAATATGGTGGACAAAATGGTCCCTGAATCTGAAATGCAAGTTGTAAAGCTGGGAGGTCCAATCTACAGGATCGGAGTTGGTGGTGGCTCAGCAAGCTCAGTGGAGGTTCAAGGAGACAACAAAGCAGAGCTTGACTTTAATGCTGTTCAACGAGGTGATGCGGAAATGGAACAAAAACTAAATCGCGTAATTCGGTCATGTCTTGAGTTGGGGGATAAGAATCCAATTTGCAGTATTCATGATCAAGGGGCTGGTGGAAATGGTACGAGCAAATTTACTATTGGTATGCATCAAGTCTCTAAGATGTATCTTATTTATGTGAAAATTTCAACCTTTACCGTAGGAAACGTACTGAAAGAATTGGTAGAGCCAAAGGGAGCTGTAATTTTCACCAAAAGGTTTCATCTTGGGGATCCTACAATTAACACCTTGGAGTTGTGGGGTGCTGAATATCAGGAAAGTGATGCCCTTTTGTGTAGAAAGGAAGACTTTGCTAGAGCCAAAGGGAGCAGTAATTTTCACCAAGAGGTTTCATCTTGGGGATCCTACAATTAACACCTTGGAGTTGTGGGGTGCTGAATATCAGGAAAGTGATGCCCTTTTGTGTAGAAAGGAAGACTTTGCTCTACTTCAAAAAATTGCAGATCGCGAGCGCTGTCCAATTAACTTTGTCGGAGTAGTCACTGGTGACGGAAAGGTGGTCCTGTCCGAAAAACCAACTACCTTAAATGGACCTGTAGAGCTTCGGGAAGATGAGGTAGTTGCTCTGCAGAAAGAAAAGAATCCCGTCAACTTGGATCTAGAATTTGTTCTTGGCAAGATGCCTCGGAAAGTGTTCCCAATGCAAAAGTACCAAGTTGAGCTTCGACCTTTGGATCTTCCAAAGAACCTCAAAGTAACCGAAGCATTGAACAGGGTTCTTCGTCTCCCTTCAGTGGCTAGTAAGCGCTTCTTGACAAACAAAGTGGACAGATCTGTAACAGGTCTTGTTGCACAACAGCAATGTGTCGGCCCACTTCACACTCCTTTGGCGGATGTTGCCGTCATTGCACTCTCTTACTTTGACACTGTACGAAAAAACAAGCGACTTGAAAATATTTTTATAAAACTTTTTGTATAACCCATTTCT